>RJWM01007928.1:0-66810 GCA_004363535.1 Dasyprocta punctata | reverse complement strand
GGTGTGCGCCACCACGCCTGGCTTTGACCTTTTCTTAATAACAATCTCTAGGTTTGCTAGGAGTTTGGCTCAATGGCTTATGCGCCTGTTTGGCAGGTGCGAAGTTGTGAGTTCAATCCCTGGTGCCGCAAAAAAACAAAACCAAAAACAATCTCTAGGGTTCCGGTCTTGGTTCTGCCGCTTAGAAGTGTTTCATTTTTATTGAAGTTACAATCTTCTAATGGAGAAGAGTGCACATATCTGGGCTGAGGCTGTGGCTTGGGTAGAGTGCTTGCCCACCATGCACGAGTCCCTGGATTCTGTCCTCAGGCTACAGAGAGAAAAAGTGCACACATCCTAATTGTCAGTGATTGAATATATTTATGCACTCAGTACCGTTTAAAAATCTAAACATATCTGTGAACCCTCCTGAACCTACCCTGATATTCTGACGGTCAGCACTGGTCTTAGCGATAATTATTTTCATGGTCAATTATTGCTTCTTAGAGATAGGATGCTACAGATTACTTGGAGACAGGGTCTAGCTGTGTAATTCAGGCTGGACTCGAACTTGTGGCAGTCTGCCTGCCTCAAGCCCATGACCCCTGGGATTCGAGGTGTGTGGCACCATGCCTGGCTGAAATTTTGCCTACTTTAAGGTCCTGAGGGAGTTCTCCAATACTTTTAAAAGAACTTTTACATTTAGAAGTACAGTTCGTCTGAAATTGAGCATCTGAGTGTGTGTGGTGTGAGGTAGGGGTTACGATACATTTCCTCTGGTACTTTTTGTTAGCTGTGTTATATTGAAGGATGACCTCGGTTTCCCAGTCCCTGAAGTAAGGATAATGTGAGGACAGTGGAGGTGACGAGAATGAAATGAGTATAAAGCAAGTCGGGTTGTTTTTGGCACTTAGTGGAGGTGGAAAGGAAGATAATTACTGCTATTGCAATTAATAGCGTTACACACCAGGCAGTGCCTCACAGACTTTCTGTGCATTATCACATATCATTCTCATAGCCTGTAGGGGAGGACACACATCTCTAAGGGGTGGCATTGTTTGCCCACGAGCAGTGGCAGTAAGTGGCAGCACTGGGCTTTGAACCAGTGCCTGCTGGGCTCGAGTCTGACACATCAGCCTGGCACGGGCTCAGATTTCTGTGTCGGGCTGGGTAGGTGTCCAGTGGCCTGGCTCAGGGTCCTCTCCTGACCTGACGCCTTCCTCCCGCCCCAGGTTGGCTACCAGATCCGCTTTGAAAGCACACGCTCAGCGGCCACCAAGATCGTGTTCCTGACCGTGGGGCTGCTGCTGCGGCAGATCCAGCGCGAGCCCAGCCTGCCCCAGTACAATGTCCTGATTGTGGATGAGGTCCATGAGCGGCAGCTGCACAACGACTTCCTCCTGGGAGTCCTGCAGCGCCTGCTGTCCACGAGGCCTGACCTCAAGGTTGTCCTCATGTCGGCCACCATCAACATCGCGCTTTTCTCCAACTACTTCGGCAACGCACCCGTGGTTCAGGTGCCCGGGCGGCTCTTCCCCATCACGGTCAGTGTCCCCAGTGCACGCCGGGAGGTCTGCTCTCAGCCACTGCTTCCTGTCTCCTCAGTTAAAGACATTCCCTCTTTTTAAAGCTGCTACTTGAAAAGTTTTTAACATTTACATTAGCACACAGAGCTCTAAGTTGAAGTTACTGTGAAAGCTCTGTAACAGCTGCTAACTGCTGTACACAGAGACTCCAAAATATAAAGGCCTTAGTAAGCTATAGCCATCTATTTCTCTTTTGTAAAAATCTGATGACAGGGGATGGGGGGTAGTACTTGCCTGAAATCCCAGCACTCAGGAGGCTGAGGCAGGAAGATTGCTGTGAGTTAAGGCCAGTCTGGACTATATAGTGAGACCCTATCTCAAGAAAGCTAAGAAAACAAAGACAAAATCTGCTATGCTAGACTAGGGGGCAGGTCTGCTCCTGTGGTCATCCAGGGACCCCAGCACCTCCATTTCTCTCCTGCCTCCCCAGGCAGGGTTTCTCAGTCCCAGTACTGACATGTGGGCTGTGTCCTTCCTGGCGGGAGGCTATACTGCTGTGTGGATGATCAGCAGTGTCCCCACCCCCTAATGTTAGACGCCAGCATTGTCCTTCCACACTTGTGACAACCTGGAATGTCTCTAGGCACTGCCACGTCACCCCTGCTGGCAAAACCACCCCATTGAGAAGCACCATCCTGGGGAGTTGGCCTTGTCCATGTCGTCGCAGCCTACAGGAAGGGCTTCCTTGTCCCCCGGCTTCTGGTTTAGGGCACCCATGGATGGATTTTAGAAGCAGCCATGAGAAAAGAATGAGACCTTTCCCGAGAGATGATCTTTAGGGCTTTCTTCAGTGTTCCACTACTTAGAGATTCTTTTTTTTGGTACCGGTGATCGAACTCATGATCTTGCACTTGCCAGGCAGGCGCTTACATTGTTGAGCTATATCCCCGGCCCTAGTGATTCTTTTTTCTGGTTGCAGTGATCGTACTCTAAACCCAAGAGGATGTGTGTATCATAAGTGCACAATTAATTCTTGTAGATTAAATACATCTCTGTAGCTGGCATCCACATTTTTTAAAATCAGCTATTGCTAGTGCTTCAGAAGCCTGGCTTTGTCCCCTCATCTTTTTTTTTTTTTTTTGCGGCACCAGGGATCGAACTCACAACCTCGCACCTGCCAGGGCAGGCGCTTAAGCCACTGAGCCAAACTCACGGCCCTAGTTTTTTGAGGCAGGGTTGCACTATGTAGCTTGGGCCGGTCTTGCGCTCGTGTTGTAGCCCAAGCCAGCCTCGAATGTACAACGCTCCTCCTACCTCAGCCTCCCGAGTGCTGGAATTAAAGGCGTGTGCCACCACGCCCAGCTTGTCTCCTCATCTTATCCCCTGTGTCCTGCACTTGGAGAGTGGCATCTGCCACATGACGCCTGTCTGCCCCTGTGCACCACGGTCCCTGTTCTGTCGCAGTGTGCTGGAGTGACGGGTGGCGGCCTGCCTGGGGCTGTCTCATTGCAGGTCATTTACCAGCCACAGGAGGCCGAGCAGACAGCTTCCAAGTCCGAGAAGCTGGACCCACGGCCTTTCCTGAGGGTGCTGGAGGCCATCGACAATAAATACCCGGCTGAGGAGCGCGGGGACCTCCTTGTCTTCCTCAGTGGCATGGCGGAGATCAGTGCCGTGCTGGAGGCTGCCCAGACCTACGCCAGCCGCACGCAGCGCTGGGTGGTGCTGCCGCTGCATAGTGCGCTCTCGGTGGCCGACCAGGACAAGGTATCCCGAGAAGCCCCCGAGAAGCCTGCGGGGACCGGGCGGGCGGGGGCCTCTGTCACCAGGAGGTGAGGGTCAAGGGCGGCTCCGCGTGGGATCAAGGTGATTCCCAGGTGCAGAGTGGCATGGCCACCGCACTGCCCTGAAGACCCAGTGTGGCGCCTGGGCTTTGTCCCAAGAGCACTGGGGAGCCGTGGGAGGGATGAATTCGAGGGTGTGAGACTAGAGGCTGGGGGGAAGCTGCTGTGGGGTCAGTGGGGAGGAGGAGGCCTGGACCAGGGAGGGATGGACGCTCCCGGAAGGGAAGGGATTCTAGAAATGTCAATAACGGGTGTTCTGGGGCCTGCTGGGGAGGGAGGGCCCAGGACAGCCCAGGGGAGGGTGGATGATGGCCGCCTTTGAATGGAGACCGAGGAGGAGAAAGACTGGCAGAGGATGCCAAGGCTGCTGTGGTGTGCAGGTGTGAAGTGCCCATGGGACACTTGGGGGCCATTGGACTGGCATCCAGGGGCCCTCTATCTACCAGGTGTTCGACGTGGCACCCCCTGGAGTTCGGAAATGTATCCTCTCCACCAACATCGCAGAGACCTCCGTCACCATTGATGGGATCCGCTTCGTTGTGGATTCCGGTACGGGCTGTTCCTTCATGAGCAGTGAGCGCCGTTGTGAGCTGGGGCGGTGGTGATGGTGGACATCCCAGAGTCTCCCTTTATTTTAAAAAAAATTTTTTTTTGTGGCACTGGGGATCGAACTCACAACCTTGAGCCTGCCAGACAGGCGCTTAAGCCATTGAGCCAAACTCCTGGTCCTAGTTCTTTGAGGTAGGGTCACACTGTGTAGCTCAGGCCAACCTTGTGCTTGTGTTGTAGCCCAAGCCAGCCTTGAACTCACAATGCTCCTCCTACCTGAGCCTCCTGAGTGCTGGGATTAAAGGTGTGCGCCACCACGCCTGGTTCAGAGCCTCCCATTTGCAAAGAGTTTAAAGAGCCATCAGTTAAACACTGCCATACTCTGGGTTGTAAGGCACATCCCATTTTCCCAGACCATAAAAGCTGAGAAAGGTTGGTGTTACAGTGGGTGAAATACGCTGTTTGTTCTGTCCTGTCCTTTGTTCCTGGCCGAGTCCCTGGTGCCTGCTGCTCTGCCACATGTAGCAGGTACTTCCTCCCAATGTGGCAGGTGACTGAGCTGCCAAACTAGTAGATGAGAAAGTGAGTGAAAGGCAACCTACCATGAAAACTGCTCTCCTACCTGGGAAGCAGGAGAGGAAGAGGAGCAGGTGGAGTCCCACTGTCTGCTTCACCCCATCCTGCAGGGAAGGTGAAGGAGATGAGCTACGACCCGCAGGCCAAGCTGCAGCGGCTGCAGGAGTTCTGGATCAGCCAAGCCAGCGCCGAGCAGCGCAAGGGCCGGGCAGGCCGCACAGGCCCCGGCGTCTGCTACCGCCTCTATGCTGAGTCTGACTACGACGCCTTTGCCCCCTACCCAGTCCCTGAGATCCGAAGGGTGGCCCTGGATGCGCTGGTGCTGCAGGTGAAGGAGGCGGGCAGGGTGCTGATGGGCCCTGCCGCAGCGCAGGGCAGGAGCGGCACAGGGCGATGCTACGACTAAGAGTACTCCAGCTGTAGCCAGAAACCCCACAGGAAGTGGCTTGTGTTCTATTTTGCTTTTGTGGTTCTGGGGATGGACTTAGGGCCCACGCGGGATGGGAAGTGCTCCACCACCAGGCTGCAGCCCTAGCCCAGGCTGTGGGTGGTCACGGTTCCACCTGCGCCTGCTGTGTGGATTTTCTGACCCCTCAGGACCGAGCTGCCAGTTAGAGTGACACCAGCTTGCGCGTAAGGGGGAGCCCCAGGCCCCAGAGCTGGTTATGGAGGTAAAGCGTGATGTCATGGGCGGGGTCTCTCTGACCTCACTCTGTAAGCAGCTCTTAGGATGGTGACGATGCAAAGACACTACCTGGTGATTTCTGGGCCCAGTGCTGTTCTGTGTGTTTTAGGGTTAGAAAACTTGTTCTACATAAAAACTTTGTAGCCAGGTGTGGTGGCGTTTGCCTGTAATCCCTGCACTTGTGAGGCTGAGGCAGGAGGATTGCCAAGAGTTCAAGGCCAGCCTGGCCTACCTAGTGAGACCCTGTCTCAAAAAAGAAAAAGCAACAACAAACTGGACAGGTAGATAATCCTAGCTAAGGTAGGTGTGAAGGTAAGGGCATGCAGCAGTAACCTTGCTCCAGATCACACTGCAGGTGAGTCGGGACCCGGGGAGCCCCCTGGGGAGGCCACAGGCACTGCTTCCCCATCTTGACCCCCCAGGAGTGGAGGCAGAGGCAGGGAGCTGCGCTTCGTGGGTCTAAACCTTTTTTTTTTTTTTTTTTTTTTTTTTTTTTTGTGGCACAGGGGATTGAACTCACAACCTCACACCTGCCAGACAGGCACTTAAGCCACTGAGCCAAATTCCTGGCCCTGGTTTTTTTTTTTTGCGGCACCGGGGATCAGACTCACAACCTCACACCTGCCAGACAGGCGCTTAAGCTGCTGAGCCAAACTCCCGGCCCTGGTTTTTTTGAGGCAGGGTCGCACTGTGTAGCTCAGGCTGGCCTTGTGCTCACGTTGTGGCTCAAGCCGGCCTTGAACTCACAACACTCCGCCTACCTCAGCCTTCTGAGTGCTGGGATTAAAGGCGTGTGCCACCACGCCCGGCTTTGGCCCTGGTTTTTTGAGGCAGGGTCGCACTGTGTAGCTCAGGCCAGCCTTGCGCTCGCGTTGTAGCCCAAGCTGGCCTCCAACTCACAACGTTCCGCCTACCTCAGCCTCCCGAGTGCTGGGATTAAAGGCGTGCGCCACCATGCCCAGCTTGTCGTGGGTCTAAACTTTAAGGCCCTGAGAACCTTAGCCTGGAGGCCCTGACCAGGCCCCCTCCTATCCTGTCAGCAGAACTGGGGCCCTCATCTACATGTGGCCAGCACTGTCTGGGGACATTTCCTGATGGGCCCGGCTCACGTGCTCATCGTGTAGTTGACCACGCACGATCCGCTTCCATCCAACCCATCTGCGTGGGGGACTGGGTGGGGGGGCATCCCCGACACCTGAGCCTCGGCCACAGTGGCTCACGGGTTCCCATCATGGGACTGTACTTGTTGCTCGCAGATGAAGAGCATGAGTGTTGGGGACCCGCGCACCTTCCCTTTCATTGAGCCACCACCCCCCGCCAGCCTGGAGACCGCCATCCAGTACCTCCGGGACCAGGGTGCGCTGGATGCCTCCGAGGCCCTCACACCTATTGGCTGCCTGCTGGCCCAGCTGCCTGTGGACGTGGTAATTGGTGAGGACCCCAGCCCGGATCCCAGGACCCCCACTCCCTGTCTGTGAACCCCCTGTTCAAGCCCATGCCTTGGCCAGACTTCCTTGTGGCCACTCGTGGTGCCTGCCCTTCTCCTAATTTATCCTCTCCTCACTGGGCTGCATCTGAGTGTTGGAACTGGGTGTGGTGACGCACACTTATAGTCCCAGCACTTGAGGAGGCTGAGGCAGGAAGATCACAAATTTGAACTCATGGTCAATTTAGTGACTCAGCAAGACCGTGTGTCTCAGAATTTAAACAAAGGGCTGAGAGCACAGCTCAATGGGAAGGTCCTGGGTTCATTTTCCAGTCTTGAAAACAAAAGAAAAAAGTGTTGGAAAGAACATCAAGCCAGGGAGGCGTTGGCGTGCCGTGGTGCGTGTCAGCTGTGGGCGAAGCATAGCTGCCAGTCACAGCCAGCAGCCAGCAGGGCCCCAAGCCCAGGCAGCAGGGCCGGACTCACTTCCCGCCCCCAGATGGAGAGACCGGGCTTGCAGACGTGTGGGTTTGAGCCTGACCCCGGGCTCCGAGGCCTCTGTGGTCAAGGTGGGCTGCAGTGGGAGGGCGGGGGTCCGGAGGCTGAGGCATTGCCGCCCCCCAGGGAAGATGCTGATCCTGGGCTCCATGTTCAGCCTGGCGGAGCCCGTGCTCACCATCGCCGCCGCCCTCAGCGTGCAGTCACCCTTCCCTCGCAGCGCCCAGGGCAGCCTGGAGTGTGCGGCAGCCCGGCGGCCCCTGGACAGCGATCAGGGCGACCCCTTCACGCTCTTCAATGTCTTCAACGCCTGGGTGCAGGTGAGGTGGCGGCCCCTCTGCCTGTCCGTCTGGGTGCTGTCTCCCCCGGCCCTAGGGCCCCTGCTGCTGTGGGTGCGCCTTGTGTGCTCCCATTCCCCAGGGAGGACCCCAGCCCCTCTCGGTGGGCCCTGTCTTTCGAGGCCTGGTCCCCACTGTTCATGCCACTGGCCAAAGGACAAAATGTGCCCAGGACCAGGGTCAAGAGGGACCTGGGTTTCTTTCTTTTTTTTTTTTGTGGCACCAGGGATTGAACTCACAATGTCGCACCTGCCAGACAGGCGCTTAAGTCACTGAGCCAAACTCCCAGCCCTGGTTTTTTGAGGCAGGGTCACACTGTGTAGCTCAGGCCGGCGTTGCGCTCGTATCATAGCCTAAGCCGGCCTCGAACTCGCAACGCTCTTCCTACCTCAGCCTCCCGAGTGCTGGGATTAAAGGTGTGCACCACCACGCCTGGCTTGGGACCTGGGTTTCTAAAGTATAACAAAAGCCAGTCCCCTCTGGAGCAGGCCTGCTACCTCGGGTGGCATCTGTACAACTGACTCGTGTCCCCTGAGTCCTGGTACCCACTCAGTGCTGGGCTCTACGGTCCCTGCCTTCCCAGGTGCTCAGTTCAGTGCAGAGACAGACTTGTCCCCAGTTGGTGGCGGTGCGGGGAGCAGGGGGCTCCAGGCAGCCTGGCGTGGTCACTGTAGTCGCCGGCTGGCCAAGTCCGACTCCTCCCGTCCCCCCAGGTGAAGGCCGAGCGTGGCCAGAACTCGCGCAAGTGGTGCCGCCGCCGGGGCGTGGAGGAGCACCGGCTCTACGAGATGGCCAACCTGCGGCGCCAGTTCAAGGTGACCCAGGTCCCCTCCCTGTCACTGGCCAGCCCAGGCCGCGTTCTCTGCCCAGGTCCAGGGCTGAGGGCAGTCGGGGAGGTGGCCAGGGCTTTCGCTCTGAGGGGGAGGTAGAGACTGGAGCAGCGCCTGGCTCGTGGTTCCTATTGTCACTGCCGTCTCATTGGGGTGGGGACAGAAGTTTCTGTCATGGGGCTTCTCCTGTGGCCGCGCGGTTGGTGAATGCTCCAGGGCGTCTCTGTTTGGTCCTGGAGAAAGACCTGCAGCCCAGTGCGCAGGCCGTGGATGGGAGACGGAGGCTCTGAGTGGTGGCGCCTGGCCCATGCCCCCCACAGTTTCCGGGACCCCAGACACTGTCCAGGGGCAAGTGTGGCCCCTTTACACACCCCACCCCCACCTGCTGACACACAGGCACACACTAGCACTCCACACCTCCAGTGACCTGCAGACTCCCCGACAGACTGTGTCACTTGAGGACTGTGACAGGTGTGGGCAGGGAGGGGAGGTGACCCAGGTCTCCTGAGCCTCAGTCTCTCCAGAGTCTGCTCATTGCAGAGCCCTGGGGTGGGGGCCCAGACGTCTTGGTCTCAGGGCTAGGGCGGTGGGGACTGTGACCAGAGCCTGGGGACGGCCCTGGGAAGGAGGGAGCCCGGCTGGCACTCCCAGGAGGTCCTGGGAGCAGCCACCCAGACCTCTCCCTGTGTCCCTTGGGTGTCCCCAGGCCACCAGCAATGCCTGCACCCTCAGTTCGTGAACTGCCCGCTCTGCTCCCCTTTGCCCTGCTCTGCCCTGCAGGATAGTCCTGGGTGGGAAGTGGGGGCCTGGAGGGGACCCACTTAGCCCGTCCTGCCCATGCCCACTGTCCTCAGGAGCTGCTGGAGGACCACGGGCTGATGGTGGGGGCCCAGGTGGCCACGCCAGGGGACAGCCACAGCCGGCTACAGCAGCGCCGTGAGCGCAGGGCCCTGCACCAGCTGAAGCGGCAGCACGAGGAGAATGCAGGCCGCCGGCGCAAGGTGCTGCGGCTGCAGGAGGAGGCTGAGGACGGCTCCAGCGACGAGGACCGCGCTGGCCCTGCTGCCCGGCATGCTGATGACAGCGTGGACATCCAGGTGGGGCTTGTAGGACGGTGGGGTTTGCTGAAGCAGGGGACAAGCCCTGACTCTGCAGGTCTCGGGACATGGCCTGTCTGGGGCGTCACCTCCAGGAACAGGGTCCTAGGGACTGGACCGGCCCCGGCCCAGTAGTCTGCCCAGGCCCACCTGTCCTCCTGCACCAGAGACAGCGGCAGGCAGCTCCCCAGGAGCCCCTCCCTCCGTCTTCCCCCAGGACGTGAAGTTCAAGCTCCGACACAACCTGGAGCAGCTGCAGGCAGCTGCCAGCTCGGCCCAGGGGCTGAGCCGGGAGCAGCTGGTCCTGCTCAAGCTGGTGCTGGCCCGCGGCCTCTACCCGCAACTGGCTGTGCCCGACCCGTTCAATAGCGGCCGCAAGGATTCGGACCAGGTGCGCCTCTTTGCTCCTCTCTGTTCCTCCTTCAGCACTGCGCTGGGACAGGGTGACCAAGACCGCGCTGGCCCTGCCCTCCCGGGGCTCACAGTGCTGTGGGGAGGAGGACCTGTGCCCTCGACAAGCTGAGTGAACGGGACTTGACGGGGAGCCCCTGGGACCCAGGCCACCGGCCTCGCTGGATAGGAGTTGGGTGGGCTCCCTGGAGGAGGAGATGGGGAATTGGCAGATGGGTAGACTGCGCCCCCTTATTCCACAGATCTTCCACACCCAGGCCAAGCAGGGAGCCGTGCTGCACCCCACCAGCGTCTTCGCCAGCAGCCCTGAGCTGCTGCACACGCAGGGGCCGCAGGCTGCAGGCAGCGGAGGGAGCCGAGGAGGTGCAGTAGCCTAGGCAGGATTTGAGGGTCCAGGGGTGGCGACACAGCAGCCCAGGGAACCCCCAACCCTGCGGGGCCGGGTGCCTGCCTACGGGTCCCTCACTGGGTGGCCAGGTGCTGGGCCTGAGCTGGTGCAGTGCTCCTGGGTGGCCCTGTGGGTGGAGCGGCTCTCTGTGGGCCTGGGGCCCAGGCTGCCTCTCCCTCCCTCCCCCCTCCCCTCCCCTCCCCCCCTTCCCATTCCCACATGGAAGCAGTGACAGTGCTTTCTCAGAGTGACGTGAACTGACCTGAAAAGATAAGGCGTTGACCACACTGGCGCAACAGTGGGAAATGTTGCCCTGAGATCCCTGACCGTGGCGAATCCCGTGTCTGTTTATCTCTTCCTGGTCTTAATCCTGAAACTTCCCAGATGTCACTTCAGCCCCATGTAGTCAGCCCCTGCGCCCTCACTCTGTCTGTGACCACTGCTGTTTTGTCCTCCTCCTTTCTTCTGTCGCTTTATTCTTTTTCCTGCTTCCCTTTTGGAGTCTCATTTCTAGTTTTCTTTCTTTTTCTTTCATTCTCTATTTTCTGGAACTTTTTTGTGAGGTGGGGTGGGGACAAGGTCTTGCTACATAGTTCAGCCTGATATTGAACTCGATGGAGCCCAGGCTGCCTCAGCCTCACAGTGATCCTCCTGCGTCAGCCTCCCGAGTGCTGGGATTATAGATGTGCACCACCACACCTGGCCTGGATCATTGAAAACAGATCCCAGACACCCTGTCATCCTGGAGCAGCAGTGCCAGGGGATGTTGTTGTGTTGCTGCAATGCTGCTCTCATCCCAGTGAAGTGACAGTGGCCCTGTCCAACCCCAGCATTCCCCGTGCGGCATTGTTCTGTGATGACCTTCCCAGGTGGCAGGGTGTGCAGAGCTGGGCCTGAGCTGTCCTCCTCCTTGCAGATGACAAGGACAAGATGAGCAGCAAGCACCAGCTCCTCACCTTCGTCTCCCTGCTGGAGACCAACAAGCTGTACCTGGTCAACTGCGTCCGCGTCCCTGCCCTCCAGGTGGGTCTCAGCCGGTTCCCATGTGGGCCGCCAGCGGGAGGGTGACACGTGTGACCCAGGCGTGGGGCTGGGCGGGCTGGGCCTGCCGCCATGGGTGGGGCACTCATGGGGATGGTGCGGTGCAGGTGTCCTGCAGGGTCAGGGCCACGCTGGGCTCTTTGGGAAGCATGCCTGGCAGGGACACCGTGTGCAGAGGCTCTCGCAGGCCCTGCAGTGGCCGAGGCTGGGGTGCCCGGGGCCCGGTGGGGCTGGGCCTCTGAGGGAGGGTGGCGGGGGTCGCAGTGGAAGAGGCAGTGGGGGGTGTGGAGGAGGTAGCCGTGACCTTCAGCCAGGGGGATGGCGCTGGCCCTTGGGCAGCGTCCACAGACTCCCACACACAGAGGAGGGCAGCATAGTCTGACCCCACTGTGCCCCAGGCCACACCCAGTCCTGGCCCAGCCTCCACGGCATCCCCCAGGCGCTGCCTGCACAGCGGCTCTGATGGGCTAATGGTATCCTGCCTTCCTCCCCACGGGGCTCCGGGCCTGACGTGAGGACGCAGCCACACCCGCTCCCTGCTACCCCTGCCGCCGTCATCTCCCCTGTCCCCTCTGTGGCTGCTTCTTAGGCCACATATGGTATTTCACTTTGTTGTTCTCTGTGGTGCTGGGGATCGGCCCCAGGGCCTTTGAACTGCACTACATGCCGTCCTTTTTAGTTTTCCTCTTCAGACAGGGTCTCGCTAAGTTGCCTAGCATGGGCTTCAACTTGTGATCCTCCTGCCTCAGCCTCCCAGAGAGCTGGGTACAAGTGTGTGCCACCGCACCTGCTGTCTTACTCTTCAGTTCCATCTTTCTCTTTCTGAGTCAGGCAGTGCAGACATTGTCTAGTTCTCTGCCTGGCAGGGCAGGCACACAGACATGCGTGTTGCATGGCGGAGGATGATGCTTAACATTGGGTGGACAGACAACCACCTCAGACAGATGGCTGGGCAGATGGGCGACAGGCCGGCTGGGTGGGGCCTCTGCGATGGCATCTGACCCGCACCCCTGCTCCCCGTCTGGTCCCCGCTCCAGTCCCTCCTGCTATTCAGCCGCTCCCTGGACACCAACGGTGACTGCTCCCGCCTGGTGGCTGACGGCTGGCTGGAGCTGCAGCTGGTGGACAGCGAGGGCGCCGTCCAGCTCCTGGCTGCTGCCCTGCGGCTTCGCGCCCGCTGGGAGAGCGCCCTGGACCGGCAGCTGTCATACCAGGCCCAGCAGCGGCAGCGGCAGCGGCTCGGGGAGGAGGACAAGGAGGAGGAGGCTGCCCCTGTTAACCGTGTGGAGGTGGCTGCCCTGAGCAGGGAGCTGCTGCAGTTCATGGCCACCAAGGTAGCACCATGGCTGGGGCGGGCTGCACCCCCACACGCTAGACTTGGGCACAGAGAGGCTGAGAGACTGAGCCAGGGCTGCACAGCTGGTGAGGGCGGAGCCTGGCCCCAGAGGCCCCAGGAGAAGGCCCTGCCCCGTGCCATGTGTACTGCTTAATGGGCAGACGTTTATGAAGCACCTTTTGCATGCACAGGTGCGGTGCCCCTGGTAACCATTCAAGACACGCAGCTGGGAGGGAGCCGCCGGGTGCCTTGTTTGGGAAGGCGGCAGGTACGGCTGCATCCAGGTGCCTGGTGTTGGCTCCCTGAGTCTCTCTTGTCTCTTCCCACTTAGGTTCCCTACAGCCTCCGGCGCCTCACAGGGCTGGAAGCCCAGAATCTCTACGTGGGACCCCAGACCATCACGGCCACCCCGAGTCTCCCCGGCCTCTTTGGCAGCTCTACCCTGTCTCCGCACCCTACCAAGGGCGGTTACAGCGTCACCGACTTCCTCACCTACAACTGCCTCTCGGTGAGCACGGACCCCTGGCGCCCCCTCAGCCCCTGCCCTGGAGGTGGGATGTTGGGAACCCCACGTGGACCCTGCCAGCCGCATTCCCGTGTCTCTGGGGGCTCTGGGAGGGGCCACGGCGGGTGGTGGACTGAGGCTGCTGCGCTTACCCCCACAGAGCGACGCGGACCTATACAGTGACTGCCTGCGCACCTTCTGGACCTGCCCGCGCTGCGACCTGCACCTGCCGCTCACGCCGCTGGAGCGCATGGCCCACGAGAGCGCCTGCACCGCGGGCCTGGACGGCGGCCCAGGCAAGGAGCCGGGGCTGGCCCTGCAGACCCCAGCTGGGACACCCCGCTGCCTGCCTCGGTTGCCTCCGGTCTCTGTGTCTGTCCCTCTTCGCGTCTTCTGTCTCTCAGTGTCTCTGTGGCCATGTCCCTTGTTCCTTTCTCTGACCCTTGGCCATCTCTGCTCAGCCACATCCCCCCATTGTCACCAAGGGGTGCTGTGTCTGCCACTGTGTCCTGCTCGCCACAGAGAGATAGTGGCAGGGCCACCCATCTCCCACTGTCTCTCTGCCTGGTGGCGACAAGGTGCAGGCCAGCCCGCTTGTGGGGCTCTCAAGGAAGGCTCTCAGGGGCGAGCTGGGCTCCCCAGGGTGGGAGGCAGCGGGAGCCTGGCGCCCCCTGAGTCCCCCCTCCCCACAGGCGCTGAGGATGCCGCAGTGGAGCAGCCCCAGAAGCCGTCTGCCCTGCAGAGGCCCTACCACTGCGACAGCTGCCAGAAGGACTTCCTGTTCACGCCCACCGAGGCGCTGCGCCACCGCAGACAGCACGTGTGAGCTGTCACCTCCCGCCTGTCCCCACTGGTTCCCAGCCAGTCTGCTGGTCCCCGCTTCAGGGAGGGTGCGGCCGGGGGAATAAAGTTCGCACCTGCGCCACCGCGTCTTCCCTGCCTGGCCGGGTCCACCTGGAAGAGCCCCTGCCTTCGGGTGTCCGTCCCTGTCCCCTCTCCATGCCTGGCTGCTGCGGCTCCTGCTGCTTCGGCGCCTGTTCTGGTTCTGGGTCACTTTGTCCTCGTAGCCAGCTTCCGTGTGACCCAGAACTGGGTGCTCGGCCATAGCCATGGCTCACCCTGGATTCGGTCTCTGCCTGACGCCCACCACCAGCACTGTGTCACAGGCCCAGTTCCTGGCCAGTGGGGGGAGTCGGGACTGACAGGCTGCTCAGGAGGAGTTGGTGTGATCCGGGCCTGAACCTCGAGTCTGCTGCGCCCATCATGTCCTAGACAGGTCACTGCTGCACCTTGGGTCCCTCATCTGTGAGACGGTCACAGCTCCCACCTTGGGGATGGCATAAGCCCCCAGGCCGGGATCAGCTGCCTGGCCTTGCGGCTGCTATTTATTTTTGTTAGTGATTTATTTTGAGACAGGGCTTTGCTTCATTGCCCAGGCTGACCTGGAACTCCTGGGCACAAGTAATCCTCCTGCCTCAGCCTCCTGAGTAGCCGAGACTGCAGGTAAACGCCCAGCACACCCAGGGCGGCTCCCAGCTCCAGCTGGAAGGACGGAGGGACTCTCCAAACCTCCATCTGGCTCGCACAAGGGACACACCCTGCCCCGCCTCCTCGCCTGTGCTCGCCAGGACCCTCCTGCCCAGGGTGCAGCGACTTCCACAGCCCGTTGGTCTCGGTCTCAGTCTCAGCAGTGTTGATCCCTCCTCCTACTGCAAATGCCAAAGGATGCTTCTGTTTTGGGGTTTTTTGGTGTTTCAGTACTGGGGAGTGAACCCAGGCACTTCACACTGAGTCACATTCCTAGTGCTTTTCAGTTTTTTTTTTTTTTTTTTTTGCGGCACCAGGGATCGAACTCACAGCCTCGCGCCTGCCAGACAGGCGCTTAAGCTGCTGAGCCAAACTCCTGGCCCTGGTTTTTTGAGGCAGGGTCGCACTATGTAGCTCAGGCCGGCCTTGCGCTGGCGTTGTAGCCCAAGCCGGCCTCGAACTCACAACGCTCCGCCTACCTCAGCCTCCCGAGTGCTGGGATTAAAGGCGTGCGCCACCACGCCCGGCTCCCGCTTTTCAGTTTTTGAGACAGGGCCTCACTAAATCACCCAAGTTCCCCGAGCTGGCCTCAAACTTGAGATCCTCTTGCCTCAGCCTCCCAGGTGCTAGGATCACAGCTGCGCCCCACTAGTTTGTGCCACAGAGCACTTTGAGGGAACAGGTTGTGTTTTGCCATCTCCCCCATCCCTGTGTTGGGGTCAGCACACTGACTACTGTAGAAGGTGACGCGTCCCGACAGAGTGATGTCCCTGTCTCAGAAGGTCCCCTGGGTGCTTCCTGAGCAGCTGGATCCGGCCATTCTCCTGCCGCCCCAACCGGGCCCCGACTCCTACCCCTCCCCCGGTCTGGCCCTCCAGTTTCCCACGGCTGCTGGGACAGAACCACAGACAGGAGACCACAGGTCCAGGGTTGAGGTGTCCCCTGGGGCCTGTGCCGGTTGGGGGCTCCCTTGCCTCTTCCCTGCCCCTCCTGGCATCTGTGCTCCTTGGCATGCGAACGTGGTCCTGTTCCCGCCATCTGGCATAGTGTCTGCAGACCCCTGAGGGGAGGACACAGGCTGGACAAGGTCCGGCCCATCGCACCTTAACTCTGAGCAGCTGCAGTTGTGTTTCCAAGTCAGGCCCTCGGGGAGCAGGAATGAGACCTGGACACGGGCCCTGTGGGTACTGTGTCCACGCTGAACCCCTGGGATAGGGCACATTCCCACTCTGTACTTCCTCCGCTCATGAGCTCCCGGGCAGTGAGCAGGAGTGTACACACGCACCCGACACGATGGCCCTGGAGGACAGGGTGCTAAGTGACAGAAGCACACGTGGGCACGTGTTTCCCCTGGCGTGAGATGTCCAGCCAGGTGTGCTGGCTCGGGCCTATAATCCCAGCACTCTGGGAGGCTGAGGCAGGAGGATCACAAGTTGGAACCCAGCCTGAGCAACTTAGCAAGACTATCTCAAAAAAGAAGCCTGGGGTTCAATCCTCAGAACTGAATAGAAGAAGGAGGGAGAAAGCGGGGGAGAGGAATGAGGAGGGAGGAAGGAAATAAGGAAGAAAGAAATGAAAAAAATTCCCAAAACGGGGAAACGCATGCAGAAAGCAGCTTAGCACGTTGCCAGGGCCGAGGGGCGCACTGTTACAGGGGTTCTTTGGGGTGTTGACATGTTCTCAAGTTGGTTGTGCAGGTGGTAATGTACAACTTGGTGATTATACAGTTCAAAATGTGTGAATTTTGCAGTAAGCAAATTACATCTCTGTAGGGCTCTTACCCAGTGGGGAGAGACACCCATAGCTCCCTAGCACCTGCTGGAGAGGGTCAGACTTGCTGCCGGTGAGGCCCCGGCCTGCCCCCTGCCTTTCCTGCTCACTGCTGACCCTGAGGCTGGCCCTCGCCCGGCACAGCTCCGGCTCTGTGTTCTGGGATCTGGAGGCTCCTGAGCTGATGACCCGGAGCCCTGGACACCGACTCAGAGACACTGCCTAGGACGCATCACGGTGGCCTCGAGCATAGACTCACGGCCACACATCTCAGACAGACGGCTGCAGGTGTCAAAAGTGGCCGTGACGTGGCACACGGGAGACAGAGTCAGGTGAACCCAGGGTCCCCCCAGCTCCACCACCTGCTCTATGGGGACCTCAGTGACAGCCTGGAGCCCCACCCAGCCATCCCGCAAGGTTGGATTCTTTCCTTTACCCCAGCACAGCTCGGCAAGGCCTGGGGAGGCCAGAGGAAGCCTGCGGTGTGAACTCGTGATAGCCCCAGGTCCTCCCGGGACTGGCTCCCCTCCTTGGGGTGCGGGACCTGACCAGGCCCCTGTTCATGCGGCTGGGGTTCAGGTTGGATTCACACTCCCGGCCCAGGATGCTGTGCTGTGGTGCTTCACAGCCCAGGGCCTTCACACTGAGCTATGTAGCTACATCCTTGTCCTTTTTCAAATTTTGTTACAGGGTTTCAGTCACTAAATTGCCCTGGCTGGACTTGAATTTGAGATCCTTCTGCCTCAGCCTCCCAGAGTGCTGGAATTTCCAGCGTCTGCCACCGTGCCTGGTGCTAAGTGATGTAATCGTCTGTATCGTGGTTGTTGACTGAGATGCTGTCAGGCTGCTGAGTGGCTGCTCTGCTTCAGTAAGCAAGGTGGCCCCTCCCTGTGACAGACCAGTGGGGCCCTGGAGGGCCTGGGGACAGCCTCAGCCAGACCCACATGGTGACATGGAGACTCATTCACGGATGCAAACTCAGTCAATCTGTGCCCCAGCATGGAGGGACATGGCCAGAGCCGCTGTCATTTGTGGTGACACAGTGACAGACACAGCTGGGGGTATGCGCGGGGGCTCCAGTAGCACCGATCCCCCCACAACCCACACTCACTGCACACTCTGCTCCTGCAGCTGCCCCCGCCCCACAGGACTCCCTTGCCTGGGTGATGTCACCCACTAGCAAGAGCTCCTTTCCCCAGAAAGTGGGGGAGGTATTTCCGGTGACAGCATCTGCCAATTTCCGTCTCCTGATGGAGCCTCCAAATACGTGTAAGTAAAGAGGATTAAGTGGGGATGTTGCCAGAGACAGGGAGGAGGGGGTGCACACGGTCTTGTGCTGCAGCTCAGTCTGCCCTCAAACTCACTATGTAGCCCAGGCTGGCTTTGAATTTGTGGCTATCCTCCTGCTTCAGCCTCCTGAGTGCTGGGATTACAGGTGTAGCCCCTACACCTGTCTAAGTTTTATACCACTTTATACATGCACCCCTGGAGTGTGGTCCTCACAGGGGCTGCTGGAACCGTTCCCGAACATGCAGCAGCTCCCCAAGGACAGAAGTCCTTGACTCGATGTCCCAGGGTGGGACGACTTGGGGCCCCTGCACCGAGGAGGAACTTGTTGCATGAGTGAAGGAGCAGAGGGCTCACCTGTTGTCCCAGTGACTGGAGGCTGAAGCAGGAGGATCACAAGTTCAAAGCCAGCCTGGGCAACTTAACAAGATCCTGTCTCAAAGTACAATATGAACTAGGGCTGGGGGTGTGGGTCTCAGCCCCACTCCCCATGGCCTCCTGGGCACCTGCTGCGAACCAGGCCTGGCAGAGGCCTCGGGGAAGAAGGAGAAAGGCAAACGGCACTTGATTCTGGGAGTCGAGGTGATAACAGCAGGAAGGGACTGAGGGAATCCAGGGCAGGAAGCGGGGACAGAAATCAGGGTGACGGTGGAGACAGCGCAGCTGGGCTGGGAGCGCACAGGTGCGGGGCTCCCCTCTGCAGAGGTGAAGGGGGGCAGCAGGATCCAGGCGGAGGACCTGAGCCGGCACCTTCCTGTGGCAGCTGTACGTGTGCTCGTGGGCAAGTCCCTGCTCGGGGCTTTGTGGGGTCCTGGACCAGCAGTCAAACTGAAGCCACAGCTGTCTGTGGCAGCCCCGTGCCCAGGGTAGCAGGGACAAAAAAAGAGCAGGGACCGGGTGGCCCAAGCAGAAGAACTCAGACCCAGGGGTGAGTCCCCAGCTGTACCATGAGGCCCAGGGCTGTCAGAGTGACCTCCATGGCCCAGGGCACAAACAAGGGGCCGGGGGCACAAAGTAGGGCATGGGGCCCGGATGTTTTGGGGTGGTACTGAGTGACCACGTTGTGTGAACTCTGTTGGGGCACCAGCAAGGCCACGTGCTGCCTGTGGGTGCCCCCAGGTGTGAGTATGTGAATGGCTATGTGTGCACTGGAAGGAGTGTGCTGGTGTCAGTGTGAGCGTGTGGGAGTACAACAGACTTGTGCAAATGTGCGTGCAAATGTGAACGTGTGCTGGACCGCATGTGAACTCTGCGCAAGAGACCAGATCTGAGGAGAAGATGAAGAAGGCTGCTTGGACGGGCCAGGGGCCGAGGTGAGACTGGCAGAGGGACATGGCCCATCCGGGAGGGACAGTGGAGCTGGGCTTGGGGGCTCAGGGCTGTAACCCCAGCACTCAGGAGCCTGAGGCAGGAGGAGTACCCTGAGTTCAAGGCAGCCAGCCTGTGCTACACAGAGATCCTGTCTCAAAAAACCAAAAAGAAGGAAGGACAGCAGGACCCAGCATACCCCAGGGGACAAACTGCAGCCTCCTGCCGGTGAGAGCCGCTGGGTCCTTCACCCTGGCTGTCTTTGTGGTCAGCCAGCCACACCCCACAAGCAGGGCCTCTGCTGACCACCAGCTGACAGCACATGCATCGATAGTCCTGTTAAAGCCACCAGCGCTGCCCAGCCCAGCCTCGTATAAAATACCAACCCCAGCGTCGTGAGGTAAGAACAGCTGCCATCTTGCAGTTTGAGGGCTGCTTTGGTGACTAAATGATACGCGAGGGCGCGCGGGCAGAGGCTGCAGACCGCCGGCGAGCATTACGCTCTGTGGTTCTTGGGCGTCAGTGAGAATTTGAACTCTCGGAAGAGACGCAAGAACTCTAATCGGAGGGTTCGTGTTTTTATGATTTTATCATTAAAAAAAGGTTAGAAGACATCAAAGAAAGGAGGTGGGAGAGGGAGAAGGAGGAGGGGGGTGGGAGGATGAGTCTCCCCAAATGTCACATCCAGGTAAGTCTCCTTCCCGATAGCCCCTGCCCACCCCCAGCGCCTTCTCTGTCCCACAGCTGGGGCCCCGAGCCACACCCAGCCCTGGCAGACGGTGGCGGGGGGCAGGGCTGGGGCTATGTCTGTCCTTGAGAGGCCCCCAGGTGGATACTCAGGTCCCCGTGTCCTGGGGGCCCCAGGGAGGTAGACGTTGAGCAGAGGGGCCTGGAGAGTCCGGGAGCCACAGGGCCTGTGGGGACGGAGCAGGCGTCAGGCCGTCGGCCACAGTCCAGAGGCAGGGTCTATAGTGAGGAAGGTGGGGCTGGTCAGTAGGGAGGAGTGAGTCCAAAGTGACAGGGATGCAGAAACGAGACGGCCAGGCATGGTGGTGCATCTCTATAATCCCAGCACTCGGGAGGCTGAGGCAGGAGGGTCGTTGTGAGTTCAAAGCCAGCCTGGGCTACAAAGTGAGCTCAAAGCCAGCCTGAACTGCAAAATGAGGCCCCGTATCAAAAATATGGGAAAAAAAGTCGGGGGACCAGGAAAGGAACTGGGTGGCAGGGGCTGTGGTAGGCACGGAGGAGGCAGGACAGAGGAGCAGGATGGAGATGGGCCAAGGCTGGTGGCTGCAGAGAGCTGCAGAATGAGGGGAAGGGAGAGTTGTAGAGGACAAGGTGGGAAGAAAGGACACACACAGAGACCGACAGCCCAGCACTGAGGAGGCTGAGGCAGGAGGATTGAAAGTTCAAGCCCAAGCCGGGCATGGTGGCACACGCCTTTGATCCCAGCACTCGGGAGGCTGAGGTAGGAAGAGCGTTGTGAGTTCGAGGCCCACTTGGGCTACAACGCGAGCGCAAGGCCGGCCTGAGCAACACAGTGCGACCCTACCTCAAAAAACTAGGGCCGGGAGTTTGGCTCAGCAGCTTACGTGCCTGTCAGGCAGGCAGGAAGTTGTGAGTTCAATTCCTGGCGCCGCAAAAAAAAAAAAAGTTTAAGCCCAGCCTGGGCAATTTAGTGACTTAGTAATACCCTGTCTCTCAATAAAAGTGAAAGCGGGGTGTGGTGGGGCTGGGGATGTAGCTCAGTGCGAAGGCTTTGTGGTCAATCCTGGCTCCTGAGGAGAGGAGACAGAGGCAGAGATAGAAGGGGTGAAGGAGATAGAGGAGAGGGAAGAGAGGGTTGAGGGTGAGCAGCCCCCATCACTGTGAACCCCAGAGGCCGCCTACCGCCTAGCCCCTGCCATTGCTGTCCCCACCTGGATGTGCCTGTCTCCTCCCAGCTCAGGCCCAAGGGCTCAGCCATGCTCATTTCTAGATGTCCCGAGCTCACCGCCTGCCACCTGGCCCCCCTGCCTGGCTCAGCCCAGGTCCTCTGTAGCGGGGCAGGGTCCTAAGTGCCCTGGGCCTTTGTAAATGTTGTGCCTGCTGCTAGACACCGCCATTCTTCAGAGTCTGTGCCCCCTGGGCCCCTCTTGGAATCCCCACCTCCTCCAGGAAGCCCCCCAACCCTCCTCCTGGCCTGGGTCCCATGGGCCCTGTGGGTTCCTGGGCACTGTTCCCCAGTGCTGTCCACCTGGGCCATCGCTGTCTGCAGCTGGGTCCACCCCCCTGCCAGCCTGAGAGCCCTGTGGGGGCGGGGTGGGGCTGTCCAGGCACTGCTGCGCACAGGGGTCTCAGATATGCACTGGAGCCATGGACACTGAGGTAAGGAATTGGCCTCTGCCCAGAAGACACTAGGGAGCCACGGAAGGTTTAATCCAGGGAGAGTCAAGATCTGATCTGTGCTTAGAAGCTCCCAGCTGTGCTCACTTGGGCAGCACATATGCTCAGAGCCTCCGGGCTGAAGCTGCCTCCCTGCCCCACTGCCCCAGCCTTTGTACATGCTGTTCCTAGCAGGATGAGCCAGCACAAGTGACTTCTCCGAGCTTCAGTTTCCTTTGTCTGTAGAATGAAAACAATAATCTCTCTCTTGGGCTTGTCTGAAGTACTTCCATGATGCCAGACCAGAGAAACTGAGACATCGGACAGCAAATCATTGCACCCACTACCTTCACCCCTGCTTCTGTCCAGCAGACTCCCACACATCCTACAGTCACTCATTTGGAGACCATGTCCTCTAAGTGGTCTTCAACACTACCACCTCTGGGGTAGATGGATGGAGGAATGGGTGGGTGGGTGAGTCATTTTCCCACCAAGTCTTGGAGAACCCTCCTTTCAGGGACTCAGGCCCACCGTGGAGTCGGGAGGTCTAGGAAGGTGTGTGAGGTACACAAGCTGGGGCGTGGACACTCACGCTTTTCCTGACTCCAGCCTCTACAGGTAATGCCACTCTCCTTCCAAGTTCAGACTCATCCCTACTGAGCCTGGGAGACAGAAGAGGAGGGTAAGTGGGTCCTCCCACCCACAATGTCCCTAAGTCCCTTCCACCCCTTCCCGCACCCCTTTGCTCTACAATGGGGGTAGACCAAGTCATATTTTAAGAGGGTGCTGAAGTGTGGAAACCTGGGTGCAGTGATACTTGCAGTCCTAGTTATTGGGAAGGCTAAGGGAGGCTGAGGCAGGAGGATCACTTGTACCCAGGAGCTGGAGACTGGCCTAGCCAACACAGTGAGACCCTGTCTCAAACTAAGGAGGGGTGCTGGGCGTGGCGGCACATGCCTGTAATTCCAGCAAGTTCAAGGCCAGTCTGAACCACATAGGGAGATCCTGTCTCAAAAAAAAAAAAAAAAAAAAGGCAGGTCGGGTCGAGGGTGTAGCTGAGTGGCAGAGCATGTGCTTAGCATGCTCAAGGCCCTGGGTTCCAATCCAGCACCAAAAAAAAAAAAAAAAAAAAAAAGGTAAAACGAAAACAAAAAAATAGACTTCTAATGTGGTGTGTGGAACCCAGTAGTGAGTTTTGTAAGGAAAAGTCGGGGTCCAGGAAAATGGCATCGGCATCTTCTGTTTGTTCCCCATATGCAAATAAGACGTTTATTCTTCTTGAACCCAATCTAAAGACAGGACATGTCTGTGAGAGGCGGGGCCAGCGAGGGGCGGGGCTTACCCGGCGGCCTGACAGTCACGTGCGGCTGCGTCTCACTGTAGCCTGCCACGGGCTGGCCGTCAGGACTGAAGGCTGTACCCTGCCCTGCGAAGGCGTGGGGCGCAGCTGAGCCCTCAGCCTGGGTCCACCCGGCCTGGCTCGGAGCCGCGGCCTCCCCGCCCCCGCCTACCTGTGCGGTTGGACTGGTCGATCATGGGCTGCACGATGCGTCTCCGCGCGTTGATGAACCTGGGGAGGCGGCGCAGTCGGAGCGGTGCGGAGGGCGCGGCTCGGCGTCAGCACCGCGGACAGCGCCCCCGCCCGCCACTCACCAGTTGTTCACTTGCAGGATGGTGAGCCCCGTGTCCTGCGCCAGCTGCTTCTTCTGCTCCTCGGAGGGGTAGGGATGCTGCGGCCACCACAGGAGTCACCCGCCTGGTCCGCAAGGCAGTGACTCCGCCGCGCCTCTTCCAGCGACTGGGCGAATCGCCCGGGAGGGGCGGGGAGGGCAGCCCGGAGTCCCCGTCCCGGCCACTCCGCCCACTCATCCAGCGCCGGGAACTGAACCCAGGGCTTTCACACGGGCTGCATCGCTTTTTTTTTTTTTTTTTTTTTCTATTTTGAGACAGGGTCTCCATAAGTCACCCAGGCTGAGCTCGAATTGCAGTCCTTGTGCCTCAGCCTCCCGAAGTGCTGGGGTTACCGACACGCATCCAGCTACGTCTCTATCTTGTACCGACCGGCCCCTCTCCATCTCTCTTTTCTCTTTTGCAGCCTCTGTCTGTTTTCCTACCTCTCCATGAGGCAGTGTGGTGCAGTGGTCAAGGCCTGTGTTTGAACCCACGTCTGCCTGTGTGGCCTCAAGCAAGCCCCCAACCTCTCTGGGCAGACACTAACAGACCCTCCCTCCTCCCCGCTGTGAGGGTGGCCGGTGTGCGGCTGCGCGGGGGCTGGGCTGTGGGAAGGCTGGACAAGCCAGGGTCCCCTAGCAGGACTCACCGACAGGTGCTGGAACAGCCAAGCCCGCATGATGTTGGTGGCCACTTTGGGAAAGATCCCTCGCTTCTTGTTTCGCCGCCGCTCCTGGTCCAGCTCCTCGTCCTCCCCGCCAGAACTGGGTGAGGCCACGCTCGTGTCCAGCCCGTCTCCTGGAGGGGGCACAGGCACACTGCTCCGGTGGACAGCAAACAGCAGGGACCACAGGGCCAAGGACCCCCACCCAAGGCCCTGCCCTCACTGGCCACACCTCTGCCAGTCCCCACTTGCAGTCCAACCCCAAGCCTCACCACCTTCATCCTCTGCCTCCCAACCTTCTCACCTTGGTCGCTGGAGTTGTCCCCACTCTGGGAAGCCAGGCCCCCGCTAGATGGGCCTGGGGTCCCCAAATGTATAGAGCCACTGTCCTCATGGTCTCTGATCCATGTGTTATTCTAGAGAACAAGAGTTGGGTGTCAGTGCCAAGGCTTGGGACGCCACACAGCAGTGACCACGGGCCCCAGAGCTGGGACCCCTGCAGGGGAAGCTGGTTTCTGCTTCTGCTCTTCCCTGGCTGTATGATCTTGGGCAAGTCACTTCACCTCTCTGTGCCTCAGTTTCCTCAACTGGAAAGTGCAAGACGACAGCCGTGCCCGCTGTGCTATGGTAAAGACTCAGTGAGCTAATTTAGGGAAAGGCGTGTGGGGGTCACATAGCTTACACCCCTTCGCTGAGATCCTGGGGGCCGGCAGCCAGACACTGTGACCACAGCAGATGGTAAGTGAGCACACACCCCACTTATCTCCTGACCACCCCACAGGGTCTGGGCATAACCCCCTCATCAAACTCATTAACGTTTCTGCAGCAAAGTGAATGAATACTTAACTAAGTGGAATAAATAAAGGCTATAAATAGCCTTTCATTAGTTCAGGTCAGATTTTGTTGCCAAGTGATTTTGCACTGAACTTAGGGGGAGGAAGTCCAAACTCTTGAGTTTTCAGAGATTCTAGAATCTCAAAACTGCAGAGAGAGGAGCCTAGGACTGTACTTTCTGTACCCAAACTGGGACACACTTTGAGGAACTTGACAATATGCTGGATTTGTCCTCTGGCCTGGTTCTGCGCGCCAGGAAGCCACCCACCCATTGCTCCCTTGTCCCTTGGCTTAAAATGGGATTCACAACAACAACAACAAAAAGATGGGATTCACAGCTGGGCGTGATGGTGCACACCTCTAATTCCAGCACTCCTGAGGCTGAGGCAGGAGGATTGCAAGTTGGAATCCAGCTTGGACAATTTAGTGACTTAGCAAGACCTTGTCTCAAAATAAAAAATAAAAAGGTCTGGGGGATGTAGTCTAGCTCAGTGTCATCACCTGGGTTCAATTCCAGGTACCACAAGAAAATAAATAAAATAAAATAAAATAACGACGGGGTTTGCCTTCTGCCAGGGGGCTGTAGATTAACCGTGTCTTTTTGCCAAAAGCCTGGGCCACCATCGGGCAGCCGCATATTCTCTCCTTGTTCTGGTTCTGCCAACTGACCCATTTCTCACCCTGGCACCTTGGGGACCCACAGTTGCCTCCAGTTGCTGCCTCCAGTGTCCCCCTGCCCCCCATCCTGGCTGCTGTGCGCTCATCTCTCCTCATGGGGACACCGTGTCTTCCTGCTAGGGCTCGGTGAGTCTGTGTGGGATCACGGGCCAGGCCGTGTACACTGTGAGGTGCTCAGGGCTGAAGTCTTGTGAGCGTGGCTGTAGTTGTCACCTGAAGCTTTCATGGCCTGAAGCTGTCCTGGACTTTCATGTGGCACGGAGCTGAGCGTGACCCCACTGAATGTGACGCTGGTGGGCATGGCACGATGTCCCCAGAGAGCGAGTGGCTGTGGTGTGGCTGTCACACGCCAGTGGCCGAGGCACACTCTAACGTGTGTGTGTGGCTGTTCCCAACCCAGGGGTGGTGTGTGAGGGTGGCACCCTGGTAGTGGGGTAGTGGCTACTCTGACTCCCACACAAGGGAGTTTATGACTCTGCCAGGACACTGGGTGGGAGTGGCCACCGGGAACTGTCACACAAGTGTGCCTGAGGCTGTGAGGTCTGAATAGGAGCCCGCCAGGGACTTGTCCCCAGTTGTCACATGCAAAGGTTCTCGCTGAGCAGGAGGCCGCTCTGGCCTGTGTGCACTGCCCCATCCTGAGCTGTGCTCTGGTCCTGCATCTGACTTCACGCTGTGTTGCACTACCGTTGCCTAGGGTGACATGCTGACCATTGGGTGTGGCCCTCGGGGGGCTTTTTTCCAGGTGTCACTTCTTTTTTTGAGACAGGGTCTCCTCACTGTGTAGTACAGGCTGGCTTCAAACTCAGAGTGATCCTCCTGCCTCAGCCTCCTGAGTGCCAGATTACAGGTGTGCGCCACCACGGCCAGCCTCAGGTGTCACTTTTCTAGCTCCATGTGAGTCTTCGGTGAGTTGGGACCCTCACAGCTGGCCTGGGTGCGAGTCGTCAATGCGACTGTGCCTTGGCCTCGTGTGAGACCCGATAGCTGAGCACATGAGCACGTGAGTGTAGGGGAGCTAGGGGGGCACCGTGATCAGTGGCTCTGTTTGAGTTTGGTGGCGGGAGGCCGCAGTGTCGTCGGCACTCACTCTAGGACTCTGCTGCTGAATCAGCTACCAGGTCTGCACTGCTGTCCCGTGGCCGGGTGTCTCAGGGCGTCACGGGTGCCACTGTGCTGTGAGGGGGGTTTGGGTAGCTGCGTGTGAGCCTGCGTGGGTGCAGCGGAGCCTGCGGGTGGTGCCTGCGGCTGCTGGCATGTGTGTGCGTATGTCTGTGTGTCTGTGTGTCCGTGTGTGTGTACTCGTGCAGCTGTCCCATCACTGGCGTGTGACCTTGTGCCGCGTGGCTTGGTGTGCACCCCCGTGCCGTGTCCAGTCCTGGCTCCAGTGGCCGGGCGACGCATGAGGCCCCGTCCCAGACCCACCTGGTCTGGGAGGCTGGGGCAGGAGGCCGGGTAGTCCTCGAGCTCCTCCCTGCAGCCACTGTCCCGATCCTCGATGACCAGGTCGATGGGCATCTTTCCTTTGAGGCAGGTGATGTAGCGGTGACAGAAGTTGTCGCACAGGTCGTGGACCTGGGAGGGGGGCACCGGGGTACTGGGGAGCCACCCAGGGGCCAGGGCTGGGGCGCTGGGGACAGGGGGTGACATGGGGGAGACTTGGGGTGAGGGGAGCTGAGCAGCGGGCCTGGCAGGTGAGAGGCACTCACCTTCTCCAGCTCCAGCAGGTGGAAGCGCAGCACCTGGATGGCCTGGATCATCTGCAAGGGCAGAGAAGCGCAGCTCAGAGCGGCAGAGACAGAGTGAGAGGGAAGACAGCGGGCGGGGAGGGAGGCAGAGCCGCAAACCCAGAGTCAAGAGGGTGACAGAGACAGAGGCAGAGACAGAGAGAGAGATGAGAGAGGGAAAAGTCCAGCCGGGGAGCGGGCTGGGACGCAATGCGCATGCCCACCTCACACCCTGCCTTCCCTCCGCTCCCCACCCGGCACCATGCAAATCACATTTCCCAGAGTCCTTTGCGAAAGGTTCTGGACAACAGGAAGCCCTGGAGGGGATTTGGGGCCAGAGGGAGAGAGCAGCCCCAGTATTTCTCCCTCCCTCCTCACCTTCCACTCCATCTCTCCCTTTCTCCTACCCTTTGCAGAGGAGAACTGAGGCCTAGGGAGGTGGCCCCACCTACCCTGGCTCACAGAGCCAGACAGCGGCAGAGCTAGGATTTGAACTCAGGCCACAGAGTCCTGTTCTCAAACTCTTGGCTCTGCTGGTTGTAAATGGGCAACAATGTTGCAGTGTGAGGCAAGGACTCAGGTCTCCCCTGTGCCCTCCCAGCCCTCCTAGGGATGTGGAGGAGGCCCCGGGGAGGCCCAGGGCTCACCAGATTGTCCAGTTCGGGGTTGGAGGAGAAGAGGGGCCTCTCGGAGCGGACCTGGGATGGGGGAGAGAGATCAGCGAGGTCACCACCTGTGTCCTGCCTGCCCCTGTGGCGCCCCAGGGTGCCCTGCGGTGGGACGGCCTTGCTCACCTGCTTGGCAAAGGCAGCAATGTCCTCGTTGAAGGAATCGGAGGAGCAGACATCACCCCCAGAGGGTGCGCCCAGCCCAGCCCCCACCCCATCTCGGGGCGAGCACGTGGCCAGCTCACATTTCTCAAAGACCAGGGCCAGCAGGGGGAAGAGCGGGTGTCTGGGGAGGAGGAGAGCAGAGGGCTCATGAGGGGAGGTGTGATCAGGTGTGGAGGTGCATGCCTGTCCTCCCAGTACTTGGGAGGTTGAGGCAGGAGGATTAGAAGCTTGAGGCCAGTCTGGGCTACATAGTGTGTTCAAGGCTAGCCTGGATTATAGGGTGAGATCTTGTCTTTTTATTTTTTAATTTTTTTTGTGGCAGTGGGGATCGAACTCACAGCCTCGCACCTGCCAGACAGGCACTTAAGCTGCTGAGCCAAACTGCTGGCCCTGGTTTTTTGTTTTTTTTTTGAGGCAGGATCGCACTATGTAGCTCATGTCGGCCTTGCGCTCGCATTGTAGCCCAAGCGGGCCTTGAACTCACAATGCTCCGCCTACTTCAGCCTCCCGAGTGCTGGGATTAGAGTGCTGGGATTAAAGGCATACGCCACCACACCCGGCGAGATCTTGTCTTACCAAAAAAAAAAAAAAAAAAGTCGGGGGGTTAGCTCAGTGGCACAAGCGCCTGCTTGGCAAGTGCAAGGTCATGAGTTCAATCCCTGGTACCAAACCAAACAAAACAAGAGACAAGACAAAATGGGAGAAAAAATGAAGAGAGGTGTGGAGGCACTGGGAGGAAATGAGACTCAGGGAAAAGACTTGGACAGTGGCACAGAAAGACCAGACACACAGAGAAACAGACAGGGGGAGAGCAGGGCAGCAGCCACAGGGACTGTGAAAGGCCCAGGAGCATTTCTGTGTGTCACACTCACCCATAGATCTCATCCTTCTCCCTCTTCAGGCCATCGCTGTCCAGGCCTGGGGGTGGGGGCGGCCGCGCCGGGCCGTAGGGCCCGGGGACTCCGGGTGCCGGGGGCACTGCCTCTGAGAAGCCAGCCAGGGCAGCCGTGCCGTCCACGAGGCCAGGGTAGTGGGGCAGCTCATCGTACTGGGGAGGCGAGAGGGGGCCCAGCAGGTCAGCGCTTCAAGACCCAGCCAGGTAGGCGGACCAGGGAATGCGCCCTCTGTCACCCACTACCTAGTCCCTACCCCTGCGTCCCCAGTGCCCAAGGAGCTGGGGGTGGGGCGGACCAAGTGCCAGCCCAGGGCCCTTCCTCGTGCCCTGGGGTTCAAAAATATGTGCCATAGGGATTCCTGACTGTGGCAGGAAGATCAGGAGAAAGAGACGCAGCGAGGTCAGGGTGGGGGTCAGGGTGGCCTGGCTGGTAGCTGCCAAGGTAGGGAAAGGCACAGATTCAGACGCTGAGAGATGGGGTCACCAGGACACGTCCTGGGGGAACGGGGCACTGTTTGTACAACTGTCTTCCTCACCCATCACATTGCACAGATGTCAGATAAGCACACCTGCGTGTGTCTTCACACAGGTCACACCCATTCACCACACGCGGAATCACATGTCACACACACGCACACACGGGTGCACATCAGGACAGGGAGGCCGAGGGTCACACTCCTGGGGACAGCAGCAAAGCCACAGGCACAGCCCACAGCCGGGCAGAGGGAAGCGTGAGAGCAGCCCGAGCGGGCCACTAGCACCGTGCCTGGCACACATCAGAACGCGCGCGTGCGGAAGGACTGGACAGACGCGCCAGGAGAAACGGGAGCCTCGGAGTGACATTTCCCGGTCCTGGGATCCCAGAACCGCTCACGGGAGGACACAGGGTCCTTCCTGTCACCGGGCCAAACCCCGACCTTGGCGATGAAGACACTGGGGCCTCCAAGGGGCAACAGGACCGGCGAGGCAGAGCCCAGAATCCCGCCTGCCCCCGCCCGACTCTGGGCAGACCTGGCCCCGAGCGGGCCCTGCGCGGCTGTCTCCTTCCTCTCCCGCCTTCTGCTCCTCTCCGAACTTCTCCGGAGCTCCGAAGTTGAATCCGACTGCTCCCCGCTGCTCCTCACTCCCCCGCTCGGGGTCCTCACCTCCTGCCACGATCCCGACCCCCACCCTCCAAGGTGGGCGCGGCGCTCCCTCCTCTCTCACCTCCTGCTGTCGCCCAGGACCCAAAGACAGCGAGTGTCCCTTGCCCGGCGGCGGCGGCGGCCTGGTGAGACTCACCTCTCCCCACCGTCCCCGCCCCTGACCTGGGGGGGCCGGGTCGCAAACAAAAGTAAAGGAGACGTGGGGGGGGCGGCAGGGTGGAGGGCGCCGGGATAAAGGGCTGAGAGGGAGAGGACCCCGGGACAAGGAGAGGGGGCAGAGAGCGAGTCAGGAAGGCAGAGGGACGGACGGACGGACGGACGGACGGAGGAGGGCGCAGGGGAGAGGGGCGCGGAGGGGTCCCCCACACCTACCCTCCGGGCCATGGGCGGGGAGGGCGCGGCCGGCTGCAGCCCCAGGCCCACGGCGGCGGAGGTGGGGTCCCCGGCCCCCTACGGCCTCAGCGGAGCGCGCCGGGCGGGGCAGCGGCTCGGAGCATGGGCCGGGCCGCGGGGTCACGGCCGGGGGCTCATGGCGGGGCGCGGGGCTCGGGGGTCGCCAGGCCCCGCCCGGGCCCCGTCCCGCCCGGGACTGCGGGACCGAGGCGGCCGCGACGCGCGCGGGTAGGAGCCGGGCGGGGGCCGGGCGGGGGCGGCTCCCGGCCTCGGCGGGCGGCTCCCTCCCTCCCGTCTCCTGCGCTCCGCTCCGCTCCCCGCTCGCTCCTCTGTGGTCACATCCGGAAGTTCCACCGCGGAGGAGCGGAGATGCTTAACCCGCTGTCCGCCGGCGCGGGGCGGGCGGGGCGCGCGCTGGCCCCGCCCCCGCCCAGGCCCCGCCCCGCCCCTCCTCCCCGCCCCGGCCCGGCCCCTCCCCTATCCCTCCCTCCCCTCCCCTATTCCTCCCTCCCCTCCCCTCCCCGCCCTTCCCCCGGCTGCTGCCCCGGAGCCTCCAGCCCGCGGCCGCGCACCCCGTGGCCTTTGTATTCGAGGCTCCCAGGATCCAGCTAACCCCGTCCCCCTCCGCGGGCACCGGTCTCCGCCCGGCTTCCTCCTCCCTCCCCTCGCTCCACCCTTCCCGTCTCTCACTCAGTCTCCATGGTTTCCCTCTCTGTGAGACGGGATCAGAGAGAACAGGAGGCAAGAAGGAACCCGAACTCCTATATCTGAGTTTCTTCTCTTGCCCTGGCCCCCTTCCCTCCCTCCCCTGGGAGACAAGGACACCGTGCGCGCGCGCGTGTGCGCGTGCGTGTGCGCGCATCCCTCTGTCCCTCTGTCCGCCTTGACCCCCGCCTTCAGAGGGTCCCTAGCCTGAAGTTCCGGCCGCTGCTGTCGGGGAGGCCGTGGCGTCTCCGGACTCGGGGGAGATCGTGCGTGGGGCTAGGGGCGCGTTGGGGAGGCTCCCGCCGCGCTTTTCGAACCCCGAGACAGCTTTGAAGCGGGCACCCTGGTGAGATAAAGTCTAGGGTTTGTGCAGTGCAATTTTCTGAGCACCTACTACTGCCAGATGCTGTTCTGGGGCCATCGTAGGGAGCAAAAGACCAACTTCTGGGCCTCCTGGTGCTCAGGGCGCACTCGGGATGGGAGGAGGGCGGGCGAAGCCAGCGCCCAGAGGTGTAAGCTGCGGGCCGGGGAGCAGAAGGCGCTCTGAGATGGGGGGGATGGTTGGGGGTTGGCCAGGGACAGTCCTCAGCCATGGTGGCCTGGGACCTGTGAGTGGCCTGGGGGTGGGGGACATAGACACAAGCAGAGGGGGACAGGGACGCAGGGAGGGAAAGAGACTCAGAGGGCGGCTGAGGGGGTAGGGGTCACCCCTCACCTCTCCACCCGAGCCCAGGAGGGGCAGGAGCGACACAGGGATTGGGGTGTGGTGGCCGCAGCACTTCCTGGGGTAGCAGAGGGAAGGTTGTGGGGGGGAGACAGAAAGGGACTCAAGTCCAGTCCCCCTCATGCCCCTGGCCTCCCCACCCCACCGTCTGTCCTTCCAGCTCCTTTGCTGCCACTCTGTCCCCTGTCTGTCCAGGCCACACATGGCCAAGCCAACCTGTGGCCAGGCCCGCATTCTCCCTGGGGGTCGGCCTGGCAGAGCTCAGCCAGGCCCTGCCCTTTTCAGCCCCATCTCTGTCCCGCAGGGCAGGAAATGGAAGGCAGGCTTGGTGGGGGTGGGGGGGGACACCCAGGCCCAGTCTGGGGTCCCTACCCACTGTTCTTCAGGAGATGCTGGCCCTTTAAGGAAGGGTCTGCGTTGGGGGGGGTGCTGATCCCTGAGGTGCAGCATCCCCCAGATTGGGGTTTTCGAGTAGAAAATTAATTTAAGTCACTTTTTAATTAAAAATGTACAGCTCTTCTGCCTGCCCTGCCCCGCCCCCCTCAGTTGAGATTCAGGGTAGGGCCCAGGGGCTTGGGGTCCCCGCCTTGATTTGCCTCTCGGGTGTGCATGGCGGGTGCTGAGGCCCCTTGCCTCTGCCTGGCTGACTCTGGCCACAGTGGCCTCTGGGGCAGTCCCAGTCCCGGGGTGGGGGTGCTGCTGCTGCCCTGGCTCAGAGCTCAAAGCAGCCTGCAGCCCCACACCGTGGAGGGCTCAGACTCCTCGGGCACAAACCTTTGTAATGAATCAAAGAGGTGCATGGCTGGGGCGGGGACAACAGGAGAGGCTGGGGGCGCCCTGGACGATGGCGAGGCGGCCTTGCCCAGTCCCTGTCCCACACACGCACACACGCGTGCACACGCCCCGCCGGTTCCTCTCCTCCCGAGCCAACTCCCTTACTCGGTCCTCAGACCTTTGTCTCCAGGGGACGGCAGGTGGCACCGAGGCCCAGCTGGGGCACAGGCCGGGGGCCCATGTGCGGGCTTGGGAAGCGGCTTCAGGCCTGCGCTGCCCTCGGCAGGACTGGGTGTGCAATGGACTGGGAGAGGGGCCACTCTGCCACCCCCCTGCCCCAACGGGAAGGTCCCAGGCCGGGCCGCCCCTGCAGCCGCTGGGAGTAGTCGGGGGATCCCAGGCCACTCGCCTGGGCAGGACCCTCCTGTCCCCCGGCCCCCATCTGAGCTTAGGCCCCTCCAGCAGCCGCTGTCCCCTGAGGTTTTCAGCAGCCCCAGGGTCCGCTCTCCAAGGCTGTGGCAACGGGGGCTGCCCAGGGTCCCTCCATCTCCTCCCTCCCTCCTGCCGCTGTCTGCCTCGTTTTCCCCTCGGTCCACAGTGCTGTGGGCCTCTGTCCCTCGCCCCCACTCCTAGGCACTCTGAGGACCTGGGCCTGAGCCCCGGCTGTGGGGCAGGGGCCCCCTCCTCGGCCTCTGTCTGTCCAGGCCCGAGTGTCCATGCCTCCTCCTCCTTTCTTATCTGTGCCTTTGTTTTCTCTGCTTTCCATCTCAGCGCGTCTCTGCCCCCGACGCCCAGTCTCCCTGCACCCCGCTGCCCAGGCCTTCAGCAGAGACATGGCCCGTGTCCCCGTCCCTCCCCGCCTGGCCTGGCTCCAGGAGAGGGAAACATTTATCTCGGGTCCCCCCCTCCCTGCCCCTCGCCGCTGGGCCATCCATCACTGCAGCCCGCGACTGGCGGTTCATTTGTCACCGCTGCCCCCTCCCCTCTGCCTGCCAAGCAATCATAGCATTAGCCACGGCCAGCAGAGGCCACAGGAGCACCAGGTCGGGCGTGCAGGGACGAGCCACAGGGACCCCACCGCCCTCTCCCTTGGCTGTCCCCCGCCCCGTCCTTTCTGTCTGGTCTGCTTTCCTCTGCCTCTGCTCTCTGGGCTTGGGGTCTCCCCAGCTTGCCCTTTCTCTCGTCCATATCTCTCCCTGTCGCAGTGCCCCCTCCTCTGTCCCCCTCTCTTCCTGACCCCGATGCTCTGCGTCCCTCCCTGCCCTCCACGCTGCCGCAGCTCTGACTCCCCACCACCTCCCTTTTGGCATCTGTGACATCTCAGTCTCGTGTCCCTGTCTCTGCCTTGGGGCCCTCAGCCTTTGTTCCATGGCCTGGCTCCGCCTCCCTCCGTCCCCTGCCGGCCGCAGCTGCCCTTCTCAACACCCCCATCCTCCCCGACATGGCCCCTGAGCCTCACAGTGAGGGTCGCACTGCGAGAGAACTGAGGGAGAGACTCACCGGAGGGATCAGACGGGGCAGGGAGTGCAAGCTACCTGGAGGGGCGCTGAGGACCTGAAGGTTTCCCTCTCCTCTCCCCCAGCTTTGCAAGCTCCAAAATCTTCCTTAGACTGGTGTATGGTGGTGGATGTTTATAATCCCAGCACTCTGGGAAGCCGAGGCAGCAGCATCCAGGTTCAAGCCCAGCCTGGGCAACTTTGTGGCTCAGCGATTCTAAGTCTAAAAATAAAATGGGCTGGAGGTGTAGCTCAGTTCAAAGGCCCTGGGTTTAATCGTCAGTACCAGAAAGAAAGAAAAGTCCCTGGAGGGGACACAGGTGGAGTATGGACGAGATGGAAGGAAGTGACCAGGGTCACACATCTTTCCACCAGAAGCTGGAGGCAGAAGGTACCCCCAGCAGCATCTGTCACTGCTCAGGACCCCTGGCAGGAACTTGGCTGTCACTAGACCGGAGTGAGTGGACCTGGTGGACTTCCTTGGCCTCTGGTCCCGGAGAGCCGCTGCAGGGGGCTGTCATCCCTCCAGCGTGTCCTGGCCTCAGGCCAGCTTCTCTGGAGCTCAGCGGAACATGCTGGCCAGGCAGTGACCGGGGCCCTCCTGTGAGGGCTGGCTGTGCGTCCACTTGGCCAGGCCCCAGGGCCCAGATGTTTGGTCAAAATCAGGCTCAGTCCTGCTGCGGGAGTATTTTTAGGGGTGAGATCTGTGGGCATAGTGGCCCACGCCTATAATCTCAGTGCTTATGAGTTTGAAGCCAACCTAGGCTAGACACTGTGTCTCAAAAAAAAGATTAACATTTAAATGAGTCAAGGTGGGGTCAAGTAGGTCCTTAGGGTGGGCCTTACCCAAGCAACCGAAGGGCTTAAGAGAAGGAGACCGAGGTCCCTAGGGAAGCATGAATCCTGCCTGAACGGTCTTCAGACTTCTGTGGCAGCCCTGGCTCATTCTGGGTCTCCAGCTCCTGGGCTGGACCTGCAGGATCTGGACAGGGGTCTCCGTAATCACACGCACCAATTCCATAAAATAAGCCTCCCCTCCCCACCCAGGCGTGGGCTGTTTGTGCAGGGTGCACTGCTCATCCCTGAAAGGGAGCTGACCTTTCTGGGGTCTGCAGCCCCCTCACCTTGCCTGTGCCGCTAGCGTCTGTGGCTTCCAAAGCATAGTGTTAGTCAGCACGGGCTGCCTGGTGCTGCTGTAACAAGCAGCCCCTGTGCTGCAACTGAGGGAGGCAAAGGCTTGCATCTTTTTGGTGTTTTGAGGCAGGGTTTTGTTAAGTAGTTTGGGGTGGCCTTGGATTCACTATTTAGCTCAGGCCACAACTCACAGTGATCTTCCTGCCTTAGCCTCCTGAGAGCTGTGATGATAGGTGTGTGCCACCACGTCCAACCAAGGCATTATTCTTTTTTTTTTTTTTGTGGCACAGGGGATTGAACTCACAACCTCACACCTGCCAGACAGGCACTTAGGCCACTGAGCCAAACTCCTGGCCCTAGTTTTTTGAGGCAGGGTCGCACTATGTAGCTCAGGCCGGCCTTCCGCTGGCATTATAGCCCAAGCCGGCCTCGAACTCACAACACTCCGCCTACCTCAGCCTCCCGAGTGCTGGGATTCAAGGCGTGCGCCACCACGTAGGGCTCCAAGGCATTATTTTAATATTCATTCATGCCTTCTTCACAGCAATTACCCTGTTTCCCGGATGTGGAGGTCGAGGCACAGAGAAGACGAGTCACTGCTGTGCTACCTCCGTGGCTAGGGTCAGTCAGTCAGTCAGTCCCAAACTAAGGCCTGGCTGGCACTCAGCACTCCGGCTGGGCTGGACCTGGGGCCCTGGTGGCTGCCGGCAAGCTGCCCACATGCCCCTCTGTGCCCACCCTCCGGTCTGCACCTGGTCAGATGCAGGTGTCCCTTGTCCCTTTTCTGTGGTGGCCTCATTCCCTCCCATCTGAGCCCTTCCTGCTGCGGGACCCTGGGCAGTTGCTGCTTCCTGCCCTGAGGAGCAGGTGACACAGGGCTGGCAGTGGACTGAGCGGTGGTGTGGCCGGGTCACCTGACGTCATCCGCGCCAGGTCTGTGGTCACCATTCCTGTGACTTGCGCAGCTCCATTGCTGCTCTCACCCTCGCGGTGAGGGCCTCCTGCGCTACAGCCCTCTGCACCCTGGGGACAAGGCGCCCCCCCACGCCCCCTTGTCCACGTCAGATTTTCCACAGTGGCTCGTGCACGCTGACTCAGTTTCCCCACCCACTTTCTCCTCACTCCAGGTCAACTTGATTCTGCCCACCCCCTGCCCCAAACGGCTCCCCCAGGTCCACCGTTCCTGCGGGGCCCTCTCCTGCACCCTCTCCTCTGAGCTCCGCTCCTGTCGTCCTCTCCCCCGACGATCACCTCCCTGCGTCCTCCTCTGGCTTTAACTCTGATGTTTTCCACGCGCTGCCTGCACGTTTGGCGCCTTGAGGCCCTGCCGTGTCCCTTGCTCCCCTGGCAGCCCGAGCCTGCCCTCACCCAGCGACCGGTGGCTCCTGCGCCCCCTGCTGCTCTTCCTGGGCACTGCGTCTCCCTCATCCCCGTCCCCCTCCTTCATAGGCCTTGCACTGGTCGCTTCTTGGCTACTCCTTTTTTTGTTTTGGTACCGGGAATCGAACTCACAACCTTGAGCTTGCCAGGCTCAGCTTATTTATTTATTTTTTTAAACAGTCTAAGTTGCTAAATTGCCCAGACTGAGCTTGAAATTGGGGTCTTCCTGCCTCAGCCTGCCAGCGCTGGGATCACAGGCGTGCGCCACTGCCCCTGGCTCTGGCTCCTTCTTTTGAATACACCACCGCTTTCCTACGGATGCTCTTCCCGGCTCCCTCACCCGATCTCCACCTCTTTTCTCCCCTCGTCCTCCCCCAACTAATTCAACCTTTCTGCTATCTGGGTGCCTGCCCAGCCTCTTCGCTGCTCTCGGACCAAGGAGGACCACTGGTAGGCAAAGGCACGAAATATAAATCAGATAAAATCAGATGGACGTGGTGTGCACGCCTGTAATCCCAGCACTCACGAGGCTGAGGCAGGAGGATCGCCATGAGTTCGAGGTCAGCCTGGGCTACAAAATTATTTCAAGGTAGGCCTGAACTGCATAGCAAGACAGTGTCTCAAAAAAAAAAAAAAAAAAAAAAAATCAACTTTACCCGCCCCCCATCATCCCATTCAAACTCTCCACTTTGTTCTTAAATAAATGCCAAACTGCTTAGCCCGGCTGGTGAGGTCTCTTATAATCGATCCTCTTACGCACTCTCCACTCCTCACTCACTCCTGGCCTTGGGTTAGGCGCTCGCAGGATTCTGCAGAAGCCCTGAGCTCCCCGTCTGCACAACTGCAGGGCCGAGCTCTTGCTCCGGCACGCGAGCGCCGCCCGCGCACTGCTCCTCCTGTTTCAGGACTCAGAGCGGGCTCCTGCCGTGCTTGGGAAGCCCGACCGATCCTGTCTCTCTCGGGTTCCCTTCTTATTCCCAAGACGCCCCAGAAGAGGAGGAGTTCGCCTTGATGAATGGAGGCGTGGCTAAGGGGAGCCAAGGCTGCACGGAGGGGTGTGTCCAGCGAAGCCCCGCCCACCAGCGGGCGTGCCCTACCAAGGGACTCTTAAAAATGTAGACTAACTTGGTTTATTCCACAGTTGCCCAAATCTGAGTCAGATGACTTCGTCAGCCCCCTCTTCCTGAAACCCCCACTTCCCGAGGGAAGACTTTTTCAGGCAGAATTTCAAAGTTTTATGGCAACTTTTACAGAAATCACAGAGACGGTGGCTGGTGCGGATGGCTGGGAGAGAAGGGGCGTGGTAACGAGGCCGGATGCACAACTGGACGATAGAATGCAAAAAACCTGTGGGAAGCAGGAGGTTATGGGGGTGGCAAGAGTCATCCTGGGGTGGCAACGAGTGGGCAGCACTCCCCGCTCCCCAAGTGTGTCCTTTAGGCAAGAAACATCGACAGTAAGAAAATGCAGACGGCCTGCCGGCGGACGGGCGGCGGCCTCCGAAGTTAAAAATGCCCACCCAGACCCAGGCCCGCCCGCCCCCCGACAGGCAGAGATGTGGCAGCATTTGCTGGCTTGTAGCGTTGGTCCTCGGGGATCCTCGGGCTCCTCCTCGAGGGTCCTGCCCGGACTGGCTGGCACTGAGGGCGGAATGAACCTCCGAGGCTGTCCGGGGATACTGCCAGTGGTCTCCCCGCAGCCGGCCCGCAAGGCTGAGAGAGTCTGCTGCCCTCTCGAAAGCAAAGTCTGTCACCCTTTCCCACGACATGCACCCACCCGCGGCCCCCTCCCCGCACGCTATGTACACAAACACACGCACGCAGCCCCTCCCTCCAGGCGCGGGGCTCGCAGAGGTAGTGGAGGGCAACAGGGGCGCTGGAATGTGAGAAGTTGCGGGTCCCAAACGTGCCTCCTCCAGCGAGCCTCGGGACCGAACCCGGACTTCTCCGAGCCTCGGTCCCCCCATCTCGAGTGCAAACAGCAGGAGAGCTGTGCGTCCCCACCAGCCGGTGCTCCCGGGCGCGGGCGGAGCTCCCTGAGGGTGGGGGAAGGGCTGAGATCTGCGCTTCCTGGGGTCCCCGGGCAGGGTGAGTCCAGAGGTCCCGGGGTGTCGCCAGGAGAAGGGAGACTTCTGGGTGTCCGGGAAGAGAGAAGCTGAGTTCTGGGGGATGGGGAGGGGTCTGGAGGTGGCCCTTTCCCCAGGGGCGAGGACAGAGGTGGCAGGGCTGAGTGCCTGGGGCCGGAGGACAGGGCGAAGGGTCCCCGGGGAAGGGCGGGCGGGACCTCAGGAGGAGGAGAAGGCCGAGTCCCGGAGTCACCTCCCGGCGAGGCTGAGCCCGCGCGGGGCCTAGAAGCCGCGGATGTGGCAGTACGCCTCGAGGCTGGCGAAGAGGATGTACAGGAACCAGAGGCCCAGGAAGAGCGCGGTGGTGGCGAGCTTGGGCCCCCGCGGGCCGCCCAGCTCCCCGCCGATGTGAGGCCGGCGCCGGTAGAGCAGCACCGCGATGCCCACGAAGGCGAAGACGGTGAAGAGCGTGACCGAGAAGGCCAGCGTGCCGGTGCGCACCTCGAAGGGGCGGCCCTGCACCGCCCAGTACACGGCGGCCACCGACCAGGCCACGCCCAGGCCCAGGAACACGTTCACCGCGTTGGAGCCCGTCACGTTGCCGATGGACGCGTCCGCGCACTGGTCCTGCAGCGCCGCCACCTTGCTGGCGAATGTGTCTGCGGGGACACGGCACGCCGCCGTCAGGACTGGGCAGGCGACCAGGCCCCTCTGTCGGGTGGGTCTGCCTAGCGTGTTCCCACTTCCAGCACTGCTGTGTGTGTGTGGTTTTTTTGTTTCATTTTGTTGGGACAGGGTCTCGCTGCGTAGTTCAGGCTGACCTTGAACTATGTAGTCCAGGCTGGCCTCGAAACTCACAGCGATCCTCCTGCCTCATCCTCCCGAGTGCTGGGATTACAGGCATGTGCTTCTGTGCCCAGCTAGTGCCTCTTTCAAGCAGACTTAGCAGGGCTCCAGGAGTCGCAGTTTCTTTCTTGGGGCCCTGCCTCCCTTTCATCCACCCCTGCGTGTCTCTGTGACTCCCCCACCTCTTTCTGTGTATCTTGGTTGCATTCAGCCGGCTCCCTACCAACCTTCTGTGAGTTTCAATGTCTCCCTTTGTTTCATTGGAGACCCAACCCAAGGCCTTCACACTGAGCTACATTCCCTGCCCTTTTTGAGACAGGGCCTAAATTGCCCAGGTAGAACGGGACCTTGCCATCGTCCTGCCTCAGCCTCATGAGCCGGGATTATAGGTGTGCACCATCATGTCCTGCTCCATATCTGGCTTCTACCGTTCCCACCACTCTAGCGCTATGGTACATTCCATCCACTTGGTTTTTGGCTGAATTCCTTTAAATTATTCCCCCCAGGGGACCCCTTCCTAGCTCCTTTTATGCATCTCAACATGTTTCTCAGAGACCCTTCCTTCATGCGGCCTCTCCCCTGAGACCCTGATCCAAGAAGCAGTCTTTGGGGAGTTACCGGGTATGGAGGTGCCCAGGGCCACGAAGACAACAGCATTGACAGAGTCCTTGAGGCCCACAGTGCATCCAAAGTGGGAGGCCAGGTCCCCGATGAGGGCAGTGAGCAGGCCGATGACCAGGATGCAGACGCCAAAGCAGGCCCAGCCATGGCAGTACTCGGTGGGGGGCACACAGGCGAACAGCACCTTCCAGAACACCGTCAGGAAGTGCATCACGTAGTCAAAGCAGGATGGCAGCCGCTCCTCCCGGGACCCGTCTTCCTCCTCCTCCTCGTCCCCTGTGGGCAAACGACCCAGCTGGGGCACAAACCCGTGCTTCCTTCCTCATCTACAGAGGCCCCACTTTATTTCATTTACAGATAGGGAGTCCCACAAAACTTTGTTTTCCCACAATCCCTTGCCACTAGGTATGGCCATATCAGCAGCTACAAAGTTACTTTTCCAGAATCCCTTGCAGCTAGTAAAGTGTACAGGCCAGGCCACAATCACCTGAATTTGGAGGAGGCCATAGGCAGCCTTTGAAAAGTATTCAGCTTCCCACCCAGAATCTCTGGCTGCTAGGGATGGCTGTATCCCTAGCTGAAACTATTCCTTTTCCCAGAAGCCTTTACTGCTACTGCAAGCCACATTCACAGCTATAGTCCCTTCTCAAATTCATTGCAGTCAACTGTGGTCACACTCAGCTAAATGTATTCACTCTCCCAGGATGTCTAGTACCAGGGAGAAATATAAACCCGGCTAAAAATTAGTCACTTTCCCACAATCCCTTGAGGCTAGCAACAGCTAGGTCCTCAGATAAATATATTCATTTTCCCAGAATTCTTTGCAGCTTGCAGTGCTAAATATATGCTTTCCCAGAATGCCTTGCAACAGTGGCCATCTCGCCCAGGCTGGCAGTGAGACCTAAACAGACCCTGGCCACCTCACCTAAGTTGATGAGCATAGGGTGGTGTGTGGGAAGCAGCATGCTGGCGGGTGCCCAGCATCACATCTGGATGGACGCTAATGAGAAGCATCCTGGCCCTGACCAGTCACATGGAGCAACCAGGGAGGAAAGGCCAGGACAGCCACCAAGTCACAGACCCACTTCCCAAGTCCACCTGAGGTGCTCCTCGATGGGCTCTCTCCAAGAAACCCCAGAGCGTCAGCGAGCAGGGGACAGCTGTGGCGTGGAGGCAGGGAGAGTCTGATGGATTCAGGGACTCAGGTGATGTATTCCCTTCCCACGTGTCCAGCTTACCCGGTCCCTTGACTTGTCAAAGGAATAAATATCTGAATTTGTAAATGCATAACCAAGGGCTTTGTGGATTCTGCATGCTGCGTCTCACACAACATCAAGTAAAATGAAGCTAAAGTTGGGGACTTCAGCCCAGCAGGGACTGCCCCTTCCTTATGCTTGGAATGTGGATTTGACACCTGGAGCTATGGCAGCCATTTTGCAACCACTAGGGCAAGAGCTGAGAGTGGGAAGGCAAAACAAAGAAGAGAGGGAGCATTTAACGACATTACTGAGCCGCCACACCAACTCACTGCTGCAGATTTTTCCATGAGAAAAGGAAACTTCAGTGCACTTGGGCCACTTGCAGTTTTCCGTTGTCTGCTGCTGAACTCGTCCCTAACGAATCCACAGTGCTCGGACCCAGGTTAGAGCAGAAAGGTTGAGCTCCTTGGGGACCTGTCACTACCTCACTTGGGGCTTTTCCCTGCCCTGCTCCGAGAGCTGCACTGGCTCCCGACTACCCTCAACTCGAACTGACCTCTGGCCTCATCCTGTACCTCTCTTCTCGGCCCCAAGCTGGACACCCTCCCCAAAGGCGCCTGCCTCTCACACTTCTGGATGTGCTGCCTGCCCCCCCCCCCTGTCCTTCCTCGTGCCTGACAGCTGTGCCCATCTGAAGATGCACACAGGGGCCGCCTCCTCTGGAAGCCCCTCTGGCCTCAGGCTGCATCGGGCACCCTATTGGCCTCACTGAGGGGTTCCCCAGCCCAGCCCTGCTACCCGTCTCCACCAGTCAGGGTCAGGGCTGTCTCGGTCACTTCTGTGTCCCCAGCAATGTCCTGAGACAGAGCTGAGCCCAAAGGATCACTCAGGAATATGCTGTGACTTCCAGGGGCACTGCTGCCCAGCTCAAGAAGGCCCACGAGCTCTGCTGTCCCCACCTGCTTCTCTCCCACCCTGAGGCCCAGTTTCCTGGGACCCTATGTTCGGTCCTCCCAGCTGGGGCCTCTGCAAGGGAACAAAGGAAAGCCGACGTGTGAAGGACAGATTCCCTGAGCTCTGGCCTTGGTCCCTTCCTGGACTCCCCGTGGGGTTTCAGGGTAATCCCTCCTCTGCCTCAGAGACTCAGTTTCCCCAGTCTGTATCACAAGGAAACAATATTGGTCTCAAAGATCAAAGCCCTGGTTTCAAGGGTCATCGTGCCTATGGCCACACGGGGGCGCTGTGGGTCCGCCTGAGGCTGAGCAGGGTGGCGACCTCGCAGGTGGGAGACAGCCTGGTGCCCTGGTGACTGTCTCCATGGTAACAGTGGGGAAGCCAAGTCATTCCCATTCTCACCCCACTCATCCCTGCCTGCTGCCTGGAGAAAACCCAAGCCAGGACCCCTCAACCCAAGGCCAAGACCGAGCCCTGCGACGCCCTTCCTCACCCTCTCTGCCTCTGCCCTGTCTGGGCCTCCTTTCTGGGTCTGTCCCCGCCCCTGTGGTTCACTGTCCCTTGTCAGTGTGTGGGAATATTCGTTCTGTCTCTGTCCTGTCTCGTGTTCTGTGTGTCTGTCTCTTGCCTCGATCTTTCCCTCTGTCTTTCTGTACCTCTTTGCTCTTCCCTTTGTGTCTGTCTCTCTTGGCATCTGTCCTGTCCTCTTTGTCACTCTATCCTCTCCCTGTTCCTCTGTCCATTCATTCATTTCTTCCTTCTTCTTGGTATCGTATTAATTGACTGATTGATTGAACACAGGGCCTCTGAGCTGAGTTACATCCTCAGCCCTTTTTTATTCTGAGACAGGGTCTGGATAAGTCACCCAATTGCCCAGGCTGGGCTCAAACTTTCAATCCTCCTGCCTCAGCCTCCTGGAGTGCTGGGATTACAGGCGTGCCCACCATGCCCGGCTCTGCGAGTGTCTCTCACCCTTCTCTCTGCTTCTCCTCCCTCTCTCCCTCTCCACCTACCTGCACTCACTGTCACCGCTTCCAAAAACTGCTCCCTCCACGAATGGGTTCCGATTACCAAGGCCAAGTTGGTTTTCTTGATGAGTTTGTCCACCGTGTTCTGGGGGAGAGAGGACGAGGCACAGTCACCGCCCATAATCACCCCAGGCGGCTCTCGGCGGGGCACGGGGTCGGGCGTTCACACCCATGTAGGGCGCCAGCGCCGCGGGGCAAGGGCTCAAGCAAGAGAAAGGGAGCCGTGCGCTGTCCCTGGTGCTGACGCCGGGCGGGACAGAGCCCCGGGCCCGGCCCCGCTTTCCGGCCCCTCCCCACAATGCCCTGGCCAGACTCCCGGAAGCCGAGGCACCAGCGAGTCACCTTAAAGTCATAGGACTCCTCGATGATGACCTCCAGCCGGCAGTTCTCCCCAAGAACCGGCTTGCCCATCTCTGCTATCCTGCGGGCTTCCTCCTCCTCCGCCGTCAGCTTCCTGTCCCCGTCCCCTGCGGCGTGAGGGGCAGGGTTAGACTCCAAGGAAGCCAACCCGCTGGGCCTGCGACATCTTTACTGCTAGTCTCTTAAATAAAAACCTGTTTGTCCTCTGGGAAGCCAGCTGGGTGACCCCTCCCAGCTCCATCCGGCCACCCTCTCCTGAGCCCCGTGAAGGTCAGTTGTGGGACCTGGATTCACATGGCGGAGGCTGTGTGACCTCAGGCAGTGTGTCAGCCTCTCTGTGCCTCAGTTTTCAGATCTGTAAGATGGGCACAATAACAATACCTACCTCATACGATAGTGTGAGAGTTAAGTAATCTAATTCATGTGAAGTGCTTAGCACAGGGCCTGACACCCATAAATATTTAATAAATGTCACTTTCTTGTCATTGTCACCAACACCATCATCATCATCACCACCCTTGTGGGAGGACTCCTGGTCTCTACACCTAAGCTCTGGGGAGATCCTAGAGTGTGTCTGAGGTGGTCAGCAGAAGGTAGGGGGATACCCAATTTGGGCACAAGTCTTGAACCCAGTCACACCTACATCCTTGCCCTAAAACTACGTTTCTCCCCAAAAGATTTTGGCTCTTTAAGCCCAACCCCAGCTTTAGTGCCCAACTCCAAGCCTGATTCTACCTGTGGCCCTAAATAACTTCATCACCAACCCTGACTCCAAACTTCAACCGCTAATCCCGGGTGGACCTCAACTGGATCCTAACTCCAAACCTCCACCCCAACTCTAATGCCCATCATCTAGCTCCTCAGTAAGACCAAGCCCAGTCCCAGACTCCAACCCCAGACCTCACTGCAGTCATACGCGACCCCAAACCTCAGTTCCAATTCCCAACCCGGATACCACCGCTAACACAGAATCTGACAATATGGCAGAGACGGCTATGCGTTCACCCAAACCTCTTTCCTTTCCCTCCTGGGGAGACAGCTGAACTACATTTCCCACTTGTCCTTGCAGCTGGGCTTGGCTGTGTGATTGAGTGACAGCCAATAGAGCACAGGCAGAAGGGCTGGACAGCTGGCCCTCAAAACCCTCCCATGTGTTCCTCCAGACTTCCTTGCCCAGTTTGCCAGCTGGAAGCACAGGGGCCCAGTGACAGTGCCAAAGCTCCATGGCACCATGGAGCTGTGGGGAATAGCCACATGGCAGAGGGAAGCTACCCACCAACAGGGAACGCTCAGAAAACACTGTCTGAGCAAGAAGTAACTTCTTGCACTAAGCCCTTACAGGCCGATGCGTTACAACAGCTTGTACCACTTACCCTAAAGAACCCAGTCGAACCCGAACCCTAATCAGGAGCCTTACTTCTGATCTTAGCTCCAAAGTGACATGTCTCCATGATACCCTAATCAATCTCTTTCCATTTTTTATTTTTGGACGAGGAATTGAACTCAGGACCTCATGCTTGCCAGGCAGGCACTGAGTCTCTGAGCTGAAACCTCAGTCGGGGCTGGGGATTTAGCTCAGTGGTCTAAGCGCCTGCCTGGCAGGCTCGAGGTTGTGAGTTTGGCCCCTGGTACCAAAAAAAAAAAAAAAAAAAAAAAAGTCTTTATCAACTAAATCCTCAGTCACCCTAATCTCTAACCCAGTTCCCTCAAAATCCATGATACTAAAGTCCAGCTTCATCTTGGATAGAAATTGGACCCCGACTCTGCTCTGATCTCACCACAGGCCCAGGAAACCACGTCCACCTTAACTCCAACCTCGACCCAACAGCAACAATGATCTCAAATTCCAACGCTACCCCAGTCCAGTCAGAATCCAACCCCCATTTCCTCTGAACCCACCACAAACCCAGAGCCGATTCTGTGGCATTTACTTCCCCCAGCCTAAGCCACAACACATTCGTGACCTCCACACCCTGAACTATGACCCCAGCTGGCAGGGCCCTCACCCCCTCTAGAGCTGGAGCCCTTGCTCCTCCCCAAGTCTACCTCCACATCACCTCCAACCTGCCGCACACCCAACCTTGGTGCTCTGCCTCTCCCCAACGCCCCTCCAGGGGCTCCTCCCCCTGTGAGCCCGGAGGTGACCCCCACTCACCTTGATTGAGTAGCAGAGCTGGGGAGAGACAGAGACAGGAACACAGTGAGATCACTTCCCCACGAGCGACAGCAGCTCAGGTGCCCGCCGCTCAGCCCCAGGGCCCCCCACCCTGGACCCCTTTGCTCCCACAGCGCACCTGTTGCCCCTCACCTGAAATCCCTCGCTTAAGCCACTGGGGCTGGCCCAGCTCGATAAAGAAGTTATCCTTTTTCTCGTACTCCTCATCGTCCACGATCTTCACCTGGAGAGTTTTCCTGGGCGGGGAGGCGGAGGGGTGGTGTAAAGCCCGCCCGAGCCCAGAAAGGCCCTGCCCCACCATCGCATCGGGTCCTCGCCAGCCCCCCACAAGGGCTCTGTGGCTGCCCCTGCTTGTTAGAAACAGCCTCAGATGCCTCGAGGAGGAAGGAAGGGTTATGACAGAGAGCCAGTCTGAGCTCTGGGAAGCCACAGGACCTGAACGTGTCTACCTGTGCAATACTGGGTCCAGCCAGCCCAGCCACTGTCACTTCCCGTGTCTTCCGAGACTTGCTGCAGCCTCACACCCATGGCCTAAGCGCCATAGCAGCCCGGCTGGACTGCTCCCACCGCGGCTCCAGACGCGTGGGCGGCTCCCAGCTGGCTCAGAATAAAAACTCACATCGGAGGACAGCCCCTCCCTTCTCAACACAGCAGGGCTGCTTGTGCCCCAGGGTCTTTGCACTGGCTGTGGCTGTGACCTCTGCCTAAACCACTCCTCCCAGACTCTCACTACCTCAGGCCCATTCTCCACCCACGCTTCACCTTCTCCATGAGGTCCGCTTCCATCCCTTCCAGAAATCCATCGCTCTGCTGTGTTCCCAGCATCCCATCCTTAGCTCCCTTACCCTGCTTGTTTTTCTTTTTTTCACTCCCCCTTCTACTATAAAATCTAATACATTTATTTATTTTATTATTTGTCATTTATCTCTCCACTTTAAAATGTAAGCTTCTCCAGGTAAGTACACGGTATTCTTTGCTGTATGTCCGATACCCTGAACGGTGTCAGGCGCTTAGTATACCCGCCCTAAATATTTTGTCAACTCAAATCCACCAGCACAGAAAGTCCTCTCCATCCTGCTCTCCACGCTGACCAGGCTGGGAGGATTTTTCTAAACATCTCTGCTCCCACGGCAACCAGGGTGTGTCGGGAAACAGCCAGGCATTACCTGTCCCAGCGGACACACAGCTCTGCGAGGGCAAAGACCCCAAGCCTGGACACCCGCGGCTGCGCCACTAGCAACTCTTTCAACTGCAGAAGCCATGCAGCCCCACGACGCCTGGCCCCAGAACCCAGCAACACAAACACCAGCCCACGCAGTCACCAGGAGAGGAAGCGCAGCCAACCACCCCGCCCACGCCACGCGCCAGCACGCCCGCAGCCATTCCCCGTGCAGTGGCAAAATTGCACGGACCAAAAAAACAAAAACCAAAATCAAAAACCAAAAACCTTGCACAGACCAGATGCCTGTTAGCACAACATCCCCACCGTGGCCGTGGTGACATCGTGGCCACACGCCTTCCTCGCGTCTCAGGGTCTGCTCTTCCCTTCAGTGTCTCTGCCTGCATCTTGGTCTCTATTTCCATCTTCCTGTCCCTCTCTGTCTGCCTCAGCTTCCCTGGGCCTCCACCCCTGTCTCCGGCCTCCTGTGCGTCCGTCTCTCCTTTCCTCCCGGCCCCTTTTTATCTGTTCTGCCCCCCACCCCCGTCTCTGTGTCGCAGCGCCCAGAGTGAAATCGCCACAGTGAACACAGTCCACACGAGGATGTCATTCGCAGCGGCATCTCCGTACGAGAACGTGCACAGGACACTGTGACACCCGTGTAAGGACGGGGCACACGGGGTGTTCATGTGGGGCGCCAAGTCCCTCCTCCCTCCTGGTTTCAGGGTTCTTAAGATCTCAGGGTGGTGGAGTACAGAGAGGCGGCGCCCCGCGCGGGCCGGCGCTGTCATCGGTGCTGAAACCCCGCCAAGGCAGGGTCTCCCTCGTCACAGACACTCCAGACAGCTGCTGGCACAGTGACACGCTGACACGATGACGCACACGGCCCCGTCGCGCACTCGCTCACTGACAGAGTGCCTGACAGGCGCGGTGACAGGCGCGTCACCTGGGAGGCCCGAGCGGAGAAACCCACCTGGCAGGGAACGGCGAGGGAGGCTGCAGCCAGCCGGGGAAGACCCTCCGGGGCTGAGGGAGCGGCGCTCTCCCCAGCCCGCTCCGGCCCGCGCAGCTCTCCCTGGATGGAAGTTTCCGTCCTGGGTCTCTAACTCTTTCCTGCTCTCTCTCTGCTTGTCTCTGTCACGCCGTCTCCCAGCCTCCCTGGCTGACTCTGTCTGTCTGTCTGTCTGTCTGTCCGCTTCTCTCCACCCGTCTCTGTGTTGATCCTGCCCGGGCCTCCCCTCCGGCTTGGCTGCTTCAAAGCGCTTGTAATTAGCGCCTGCCGCCCGGCCCCGGCCCGGAAGGATGTGTCTCCCTAGACGCTAATTAGCCTCCTGCTCTCCGTCTCCGAAGCCACAGCTGGGAGCTCGAGCGGGGGCGGGACGGAGGGGGGGTCCCAGCCCGGGGAGGCCTCGTGGGGGGCGGGAGAGAAGTGGGTTGGACCGCGGGAAAGACCCAGAGTGGTGAAAAGCCGACTTTCCCCCTTTCTCCCACCCCTGGGGGGTGAGAGGTGGGGCGGGGATGGCTCCCCTCTAGTTCTCAGGAATCCTAAAACAGGAACCAAGGCAGAGGCAGAGATGGAGGTGTAAGCGGAGTCCATGGCTGAAATAAAACGGGAGTGGGGGCATCAATCACCGAGGGCAGGGAGCCAGAGACCCGGGGGGAGGCCGCTCGGGAGCCAGAGGCGCAGAGGCCAGGGCCGAGGCGGAGAGGCAGCGCGGGAGAGGCGGCGCGCGCCGGGTGCGGGCACTGAGCAGGGCGGGGCGCCCGGGGCGGCGGTGGGAGGCGCGTGGGCGGCGGGAGGAGGGAGCAGACGGCCGTGCGGGGGCGGCAGGCAGCCGGCAAGCGAGCGGGAGGTGCCGTGGGCATCCGGGCAGGCAGCGGGGACGAAGCCTGGAGGCCGCGGCTCCCGGGGAGCGGCGTCTGCACCCGTGCATCTGCGCATCAGCCCGCCCCGCCCCCAGGCGCAGCCCTCGCGTGCCCGCAGCGCCCCCATGCTCTGCACCGTCTCTCTCCCAAGCCGCCACCGCCTTCCCACGATCTCCCGGGGGACCCGGGGTCTTCTTCAGGTCCCGCCCGCCCTGCCCCCCCACCCTCCCGCTGCTCCGGATCTCGCCCACTCTGGCGCCCCTTTTTTAGGCAGCCCAGGTCTCTTTCCGCGGCTCTACCAGGCCGCATCCATCGTCTTCGGACCTGCCCCTGTCTACCTCCGCAGGCGGCGCCCCACCTCCCCAGCTGACCCCAGGGCCCCCTCCTCGGGCCACAGGCCAACTCCTCCAGCTATTGCTTAGGGCTACAGTCCACTCTCCTCAACCCCGATCCCATCTCCTCCGGTGCCTCCTCGTCTGTTCACCCAGGTCTTTGTCACTTGTCTGAACCCTTCTCTCAGCCTAGCCCTGCCTCTTTGATTCGGGGTCACGGCCCCACCCACGCCCCGCCCCTCTCCGTCAATCTCGGTTTCTCAGGCTTGACCCACCTTGGCCACGTCCACCCAGGGCCTTCCTTCTCCACTTCCCTCAGGTCCCACACATTTACAAGACCCCGCCCCCTCTCTCATTCAAGTCTTATTTCTCTGGTCTGCCGCATCACCAAGACCCCGTCCAGTCCCCAAGGCTCCGCTCCCTCCCCTAGCCCAGTTCCACGTGGGCATGACCCCACCCAGCCCCCCATACCCACAGCCAGTTCCCTCTCCCAGTCAAGCTCTGTATTACTCAGGCACAGCCTGCCCTGGCCCCACCCATTTTCACAGCCACGCCCCTCTCCTAGTCAAGCTCCACCTCTCACAGAACCCCGCTGGCCACGCCCACTCCTAAACCTCCACCCTCTCCCCACAGTCCCACTCGCCTCCCAGTCAAGCTGTACATTTCCCAGGCAAGAACTAGTCTGGCCCGGCTCATCCCAAGGCCCCGCCCACAGCCCTCGCGCAGCCGCGCGTGCGCATACTGCTCACATGGTCTCGTCGTCGCCGAACTCCAGCTCGCCGCACGCGTCCTCGTAGTGCACGCCGCCGCCGCGGGCCGTGCCATCCACCGTGCGGTAGGGGAGGCGCACGGTGCCGCGTGCGCCCGAGCTGCGCACGACGCGCACGTCCACGGTGCCCATGCACTCGCTCACGTGCAGCAGGCGGTCCTGGAAGGAGAAGATGCCGGCGTGGTCGTCGTCCAGGATGGTGACGGTGGCCAGCAGCGGCGCCACCAACCGCCCCTTGGGCCGCCCGCCGCCGTCGGGCTCGAACATGCCCTGCGCGTCGCCCACGCGCAGGTTGAGCAGCCGCACGAAGAAGTGCTCGTCCTCCTCGAAGATGTCGTCGTCGATGATGCCGATGCGCAGCTCCTTCAGCGTCTCGCCTGGCTTGAACACCAGCGTGCCCTCGCTGGGGAGGGCGAGAGGAGAAGGCGTCAGGCCGGTGCCGGCGCCGGGTAGGAGGGGGACGGGCTGGCTCCCGGTGCGCAGGCGCTCGGCAGAGGCCTGAGGCACACACTGGTGCCTGTGCCAGGCAGGCTGCTTCAGAAACACCTGGGTTTCCAGAGTCTGCATTTGTAACTCCCGCCGGCTGTGTGTGTGTAATCTGGTACCGGCGCCCCCTTCAGCAGCAGGGACCTTGGAACTCCCCTTGTCACTCTGATAACCCTTCAGTGCTCCCAAGTGCCCTCAGAGAAAGCCTGCACTCGTTACGTGGGCATCATTCATTCATTCCACAAACACTCCCCAAGCACCTGGGCTCTGAGCTGAGTGGTGCTGGGGACAGTGGTAACCAGCCTCTGTCCTCATGGGGCGCTTAGCATCACGGGAGAGCTGTATCAGGTGACTGACAGTGACACATTTAGTGGTTCAATTACAGTGTGCTCATTCACTCGTTCAACAAACAGCACCGGCTGTCCTGCAAGGCACGGGTGTAAGTGTCCAGAACACAGCAGTGACACTAGGTAAGGGGAGGCCTTTGGGGGGGGAGCCACGAGGGGATCCGTGCCAATCTCTGGTGGCATGAGCTGGCCCAGTGCGTTTGGGGACAGCGGGTGCAGCAGCAGCAAAGAGGGACAGGGGACAGCGACAGACCTCCTGGGGCCTCAGTGAGAGTCCTCAGTGCTTTACTCTGAGGAGGTGGGAGCCACCGGGGGCACTGGAGCAGAGGAGGGAGGAGTGCCAGCTTAGGGTTCTGCAGCACCTAGAGGGTGTCCAGTGGCATAAATGAGGCAGTGGCATCGGATTAGGGTGACATGCTGAGGGGACAGGGAATGAGCAGGGCTGCGGAATTGCCAGAGTTTGGAGATATCACTGACTCTGCAGACTCCATCGTTTCCCATCTCTCTTAGTCGGCACCTGAGGCCCGGTGCCTGTGGGAGCACCTGATCACCGTCCCAGCTTCCTGGCCTCGTGTGAAGACTGAGCTAATACAGGGAGCCCTCAATGAAAGTGAGCCAGTGACACTCGCATAGTAATGTTGAAAGCTTAGACCCTAAAGCCCCATCTGGCTGGGTAGTGCATGCCCGTAATCCCAGTATTTTAGGAGGCTGAGGCAGGAGGATCGAAAATTTGAGCCCAAAGCCGAACGTGGTGGTGCATGCCTGTAATCCCAGCACTCAGGAAGCTGAGGCAGAAGGATCATTGCGAGTTTGAGAGCAGCCTGGGCTTGAAAGTGAGTTCAAGGCCAGCCTGAACTGCATAATGAGACCCTGTCTCAAAAAATAGGGCCAGGAGCCGGGCGTGGTGGCACATGCCTTTAATCCCAGCACTCGGGAGGCTGAGGTAGGCGGAGCGTTGTGAGTTCGAGGCCGACTTGGGCTACAACGCGAGCACAAGGCTGGCCTGAGCTACATAGTGCGACCCTGCCTCAAAAAAAAAACCAGGGCTGGGAGTTTGGCTCAGCGCCTTAAGCACCTGCCCTGGCAGGCGCGAGGTTGTGAGTTCCATCCCCAGTGCCGCAAAAAAAAAAAAAAAAAAAATAGGGCCAGGGGTTTAGCTCAGTGGTGTAAGTGTCTGCCTGGCAGGTGTGAGGTTGTGAGTTCGATCCCTGGTAGGAAAAAAAAAAAAAAAAAAAAAGGCCCAGCAGGGGCAGTCTAAGTGATTGGGGAGGTCCTATCTCATAAAAGAAAAAAGGGCTAGAGATGTAGCTCAGGGTGAAGGTCTTGGGTTCAACTCCCAATACTGTACCCCACTTCCCCGCACAACGATCCACAATGTTAGAAACTATTTTGGTGTGTGTGATACTAGTGATACAGTTTGAACCTGGGCCCTTGAGCTATATCCCCAGTCCTTTTGACTTTTCATTTTGAGACAGGGTCTTACTTCTCACTAGGTCTCTAAATTATCCAGGCTGGGTTCAAACTTGCCATTCGCCCTCCTGCCTCAGCCTCCCAGAGTGCTGAGATTGCAAACATGTGCCATTGTGCCCGACAATTTTTTTGTTGTTGTTGTTGTTGCACCAGGGATTGAACTCACAGCCTCACGCCTATCAGACAGGCACTTAAGTCACTGACCCAAACTCCTGGCCCTGGTTTTTTGAGGCAGGGTCACACTGTGTAGCTTGCACTTGCGTTGTAGCCCAAGCCGGCCTCGAACTCACAACGCTCCACCTACCTCAGCCTCCTGAGTGCTGGGATTAAAGGCGTGCGCCACCACACCCGGCTCCGACAAGATAATTTTAAGGGAAGCAGAATGCAGCAATTTAGTATTGTCTTTGCCAAAGATTGAGCTCCAAGCTTACCAAACAGTTAACTTGGTATCGCCCATCACGGGCAAGTGAACATTGCTCCCCTCTTGCCATGCCCAGCCAATATTATTTTATGTTTAAAAAAATGTGATTACATGCCTGTAATCCCAGCACTCTGAGAGGCTGAAGCAGAAGAATTATAAATTTGAGTAATTTAGCAAGACCCTGATTTAGAACACAAAAAGGACCAGGGATGTAGCTGAGTGCAAAGGCCCCAGGTTCAATCCCTGGTACCGAAAACCAAGCAAAGGACAGTGAGAAAACAGGACAGGATGTGAACAGCTGAGGGCTCTACTAAGGGTTATGTGAGAGTTGTCCCTGCAGCCCCTCTGTGGCTGTGAGGCTTTCAAAATAAAAAACTGGGCTGGGGTGGGGACAGCGGCAGTTCTAGGGGGCCGGCCGGCAGCAGGTCACAGAAGGCTCGATCCACAGGGTTCCTGTTCCAGAACCGGAGCTCTCAGAACCATGGGATCAGGACTCGCTGGGCAAGGGTTACAATTCCAAAATGTCCCAGAATCCCAGAGTCCGAGAACAGCAGTGCACAGTGCGTTAGGGTCCTAGGGCTTGGCTCTCAGAATGTGGCAGTAGCTCTGCTGTTTGGGGGCTCTGAGATCGGGTTTAACTTGGAGACACTGAGGCTCACAGGGCTGTCTTAGCAGGAAAGAGAAAAGTGATTTTCTTTTTCAAGACACCTATTTCCATGAGTCGGGAATTTTTGGAAAGAGACATGAAGATCTGCCATGTCCAGAGCTGACATGCTACACCCAGGAGGACACAGTATCCCTGCCAGGGGTGCCTGCCAAAAGTGGACCACTTGAGTCTAATTTCAAGGAAGCATTACACAGATAGGGATCTCAGATATGGTACCTTTGTGCAGTGCACAACCTCAGCAACTGTACTTAGCAGCCTTAGCTGCCTGGACTGAGGTAGAGTTGCCCCAGGAACAGAGCTGAAGGATGGGCTTCAGCAGTAGCCTGTGTCTCCTTCCTTCCAGTGCCAGCCTCAGCTCCTTGATAAATGATGTCAAAGCTTGAATGCGGATGGGATGGCGGAGCCGCAATCCCAATACAGGGAATGCAGCTCCTTCCACAGGGGGGACTGGGGCTGGGGTGCACGTGACGGCAGGGGCACCTCCTCGGGCGGAAGGCTGCTGGACTGACCGAGGCAGAGGGCTGGAGCCACAGACACTGTGAGCAATGGAGAGAGGTGACCCTGGGCCATGATGTCTTGTGTGAGGGGGGACCGGAAGTGTGTGACATGGGAAACAGCTCAGCCAGAGAAGGGCTGAAGGGGCAGGGACAGGATGGAGGCTGCCGCTCGATGGCAGAACCAGGGATCTGGGCACTGCTGAGGGGCCGTGCGGACACAGCTGCCTCTCCTCTTCGCAGGTAGGGCCTTGCTTTAGTAGTCATCATGGTTCTCGTCACTATCGGCACGTTTAGGGTCCCAGTGGCATCTTCCCCAGGGGAGGACAAGGACGTCATGTGCTTTGCCACTGTCAGACTCATCTCTGGTGCGCAGACCCATGCTAAATGTTGCTAACACGGGAAACGGGACTTGAACGTGAATTAATAAAACACTGTAAAGCTCTAAATTGTCAGAGAGTTTGGCCTGGACAAAAGAACTACAATGAACTGGGCGTGGTGGCACACACCTGTAATCCCAGCACTCAGGAGGCTGAGGCAGGAGAACTGCCCAGAGTTGGCCAGTCTGGACTACAGAGTGAGTTCAAGGCCAACCTGAATTATAGGGCAGGAACCTGTCCCAAAAAACCAAACACTAAAAACAAAACCACAGACAAAGACTATGAGAGAGGTGACGGGAAGCCCTGCCTGTGATCCCAGTGCTCTAGGATGCTGAGGCAGGAGAACTGCAAGTTTGAGCCCAACCCCGGCAATTTAGAGACCTAGTGAGACCCTATCTCAGAATAAAAAAGGGCTCAGTGCTAAGGTCTTGGGTTCAATCTCCAGTACCAGAAATCAACAACATAAAAAACAAAGGCAGGGGCCAGACTGGATCAAGCAGGTGATAAACACACAGGAAAGCCAGGACAGGGAGACTGCTGGATTTCCACAAGCAGCAGCACTGCTGGAGGCACGGCGTGAGGGCAGGAACCTTATCTGTCTTCAAACTGGGCACACCGTAGGTGCTCAGTTTTTACTATGGGTACAGGGAGGGGCAGCTGTCTTCCAGGTAACAAAAAGTACAATAACTGAAATAGTGCGGGTCTGGAGGGGGCCACGTGGAGAACCCAGACGCTGGGGAGACCGCGGACAGGGACTCGGGGGGAGCCATGCTGGAGCAGGGTTGGCACTCCTGGGGTGCTCGAGAAATGCTTTTTACTGCCAGGATTTGGACTGGGACGTGGTGACAAGTAGCACAGCATGTGAGCATGACCCTCAGAGGGCTGGCACAGCCACCACGCACAAAGACCCTGACCAGGAGCAACAGAGAGGGCCGAGGTACTGCTCCCCTCAGGGAGAGACCCCTCCCGCTGTGAACGAACCCGCGGAGAGGCACCCAGAGAAGCGGCAGGCACACAGTAGGCGCTGAAGCACGGCTGGATGAGCCAGGTGTGGTGGCACATGTCTGCAGGAGCCCAGCCGGGCAAACTGGCGACTTAGTGAGAACCTGTTTTAAACACACGTGTCATCCCAGCACCCTGGGAGGCTGAGGCAGGAGAATCACAAGTTTGAGCCCAGCCTGGGCAAGTTATCAATGTGATGAGACCCTGACTTAAAATGAAAATACAAAAGGAAAAGAGCTAGCCAGGTTGCAGAGGTGCATGCCTGCAATCCCAGCACTGGGAGGCTGAGGCAAGAGTATCACCACAAGGTTGAGGCCAGGCTGGGCTACAAAGTGAGTTCAAAGCCAGCCTGAACCATATAGGAAATTCTGCCTCAAAAAGACCAAAAAAAAAAAAAAAAAAAAAAAAAAAAAGACCTGGGGTTGCAGCTCAGGGTTACCTAGCATGTACTAGGCCCTGAGTTCCATTGCCAAGTCGTAGTGGTGCCTGTAACCGCAGCAGTCTGGGAGGCTGAGGCAGGAGGATCACAGCTTTGAGTCAGACCAGACACATTATCTCAAAATAAATAAAAATGGCTTGGGTGAGGGCAGCTCGGGGCGAACGCCTGGGTTGGAGCCCCAGGATTGGGGGCGGGATGTCGTGAAGGAGTGGCGGCGCAGGGCACCCACCTGTACTCGTAGTCGGAGCCTGCCTTGGCCGAGCCGTCCTCCGTGCGGTAGTCCACGTAGAAGGTGCTGTTGCCCTCGCCGCCCTGGCAGGTGACGGACAGCAGCACGGAGCCGCAGTTCTCCAGGCAGTGGTAGAGGCTGGGCTCGAAGAAGATGCGGCTGGCGCCGTCGTCCTCGTCCTCGCCGGCGCCCTCTGCCGGCGCTGCCCTGCGCGACGCGTCTGCCGCGTGCCGCCGCAGCACGTTGCCCGCGCCGGTCATCAGCCGCGTGGCCTGGATGCGGTAGAAGGCGCGGCTCTTCTGCTGGTGCAGCAGCGCGTAGTAGTTGGCGATGCCCACCAGCTGCTCCAGGTCCTTGTCCGGGTGCTTCTGCTTGAGGTCCTTGAGGATCTGGATGACCTCGCGACGGCTGGCGTCCAGCTCACGCGCCTCGACCGGGCCCGGGCCCAGCGCGCCCAGCTCGCCCGGCGCCTCGGCGCCCACGAATGTGCCGTCCAGCTCGATGCTCTTGGGCGGGTCGCCCTCGGCGCCGATGATGATGCCGCTGCGCGGGTCGGTGCGGTAGCGCTTGTACACGTACTTGTAGAAGAGCAGCCGCTTGTCGGCCATCCAGGCGAACACCACACACACCGGGAAGAAGACGAGCGTCAGCAGCGCCTCCCACACCTGCGGGCCGAGTGCGGGCGCGCGTCAGCCCCGGGCCGCCAGGGGGCGCGCGGTCCCGGCCCCGCCCCGCCCCGCGCTCCCTGGGTCCGGCCCGCCCGTGGCCCCCGCTAACCCGCTCGCTGTCGCCTCTGGGTCTCTGGCCACCGTCCATCCACCACTCCATCCGCCCCGCTCCATCGCTCAGCCGCCCTCCTTTTTCCCTCCTGTTCGTGTCCGCCTCTCCACATCACCGTGTGTGGCTGTGTGTCTCGATTGGTGCTTTTGATCTCCTGATCCTGTCCCTTTCTCGCTGCATCTCCATGTCCTTTTTTATCTTTTTGAAGACTTTTGTCTCCCTCCCTGTAAGTCTTCAAAGTTGTTCGCTTTCTTAATCAGCGTATGTCTCTCCAGACAGGGCCGTGTGCGCATGCGTGTGTGCCTGTGCCTGTATTAGGAGGGTGGGGATGGGGATGGAACTCAGGGCCTTCTGCACTAAGCTACATTTACAGCCCTTTTTTTATTTTTGGATTTTGAGACAGGGACTTGCTATGTCACTGAATGGCCCACTTTGAGCCGGAACCTGCAATCCTCCTGCCTCAGCCTCCCAAAGTATTGGATTACAACCATGTGGCATCATACCTAACTCCTCCACCCACCTTTCACACACTGAAAAGCACACCTCCCAGGGGCCAGGAACTCAGACATCCTCTGCAAATGCCAAATGTCCCCAACCTGTGGAGCCAGCCCATCTCAGGGGGCAGAGCCTGTGTCTCTGCCTGCCCATCACCCTCCATCTTTCCTCAGAGGCCCACTCTGCTCACCAAAATACCCTCCAGCCTACAGTCACTGGCTGTGGCCTGGCCAGACTCTCCCTCCTTTGATTTATGTGGTGCTTATGGGCTGGACTGTGACTCTTAACAATGCCGGGTGTGGTGGCATATGCCTATAATCGCAGCACCTGTGAGGTTGAAGCAGGAGGATCACCTCAATTTTGAGGTCAGCCTGGGCTATACAGTGAGTTCAAAGCCAGCCTGAACTACATAGCAAGACTCAAAAATAAGATAAAAGAAAAGAGAAAGTGCCATGAACAGGGTCCTCGTGATTACCACAAGCCCGACTGTTTCGGGCTGAGTTTTCAGAGCCGTCTGCCAGTCCGTGGCCAGGAAACATCCACCAAGACTCCCTGCTCACCTTGTGCAGAGACTCGAGTGTTATCTTTATCTTTAAAGATAAAGAAGAAAAGACCGAAGGGTATTTATGGCAAGAGGCCCCGGAAGTTCCTTGTACATGAACCTGGTAGGGAAAATATCTTTGAAGATCCAATCACCATATCCATGGTCACTGTGTTTACTGACGGCTCTGAGTAAAGTCAAGACTTGGAAATTGCAGAGCCGCGCAAAGTCACCCAGCGAGTTTGTGACGGGAGGTGGAATTTCCAGCACCTACTGTAAGGTGGCTGCAGGGGGCGCTCTGCCGATCGGATGAAACCCTCCACCGCCCCGGGAGAATTTCTTCCCTGCAGGTAAAGAAAAGGTGGTTCCAGCTGTCCTGCCCACCCGAGGGGCCTAGGGCTCCCTGAGGGCCTCGTTGGGTGGGGCACTGAGAGACAGGCTGCTGCTGGTTTGTCCTCGGAGTGGGGAGGCGGTGTGGTCCTGGCCAGTAATGGTTGGTGACACCCTGTGACCCTTAGGACAGCCCCATACTAAACAGAATTGTTCCATGTCCTGCCTCCCTTCAGAACGTTCCCCTGCACAAGCTGGGCGTGGTGGCACACGCCTGTGATCCCAGCACTGGGAGGCTGAGACAGGAGGATGGTAAGTTCAAGCCCTGCCTGGGCAACTTAGCGATTTAGCAAGACTGGCGGGGGTGGGGGGGGTGTTGCTGAGGATATGGCTCAGTGTAAAGACCCTGGATTCAATCCACAGTCCTGCAGGAAAAAAGAAAAAGAAAAAAGAAAAAGAAAGAAAGAAAACAAAAGAAAGAAAAGGACTTCTCAAGCCAGGTGTGGTGGCGCATGCCTATCATCCCAGCACTTGGGAGGCTGAGGCAGGAGGATCGCTGCAAGTTTGAGGTCAGCCTGGGCTGCATAGTGAGTTCAAGGCCAGCCTGAACTGCATAGCAAGCTCCTATCTCAAAACCACACACGTACACACATAAAAAAAAATTAAAAAATTTTAAAAAAGGGAAAGGAAAAAGAAAAGGAAAAGGAAAAAGTAAAGGAAAAGGGAAGGACTTCCTACTAGACAAAATAGTGTCTGCAAAACCCAGTTCACAAGTTCAGAACCCCGCCTGCTTCTGTATATCCGGGGTCTCCCTGCATGGCTTCCCATGATCAGACGCACGCATTCCTAACCCTGTGCTACCAGCTCTGCTGCCTTGACTGCCTGCATTCCTGGTTATGATTTTTGCTTCTCGCAGACTCAGCTTCAGTACAAGCGCGAGTCTTCGTGCGGCCTCGTCCTGAGGACAGTGACATGGCTGCGTCACGGCTGGGACGTGGGACACAGCTAATGCTCCGCAGGACGTGCATGGGAAGCATGGCCGCGTTTACTCCATTTCAGGCTTCCTCACCCTGCATGGGGTCATTCTGTTGACCCTCATGACAGCCATGGTGACCCCCTTTTTATAGGTGGGGACAGAGAAGCCCAGGGTCACACGGCCAGGGAGCAGCAGAGCTGGGATCTGGCCCAGGGCCCTGGCTTCGCGCTCCTCTTCCCTTCCAGTCGTATCAGCAGAGCGAAGCGGGAAGAAGGAAACATTTGCTGTCACAGGGGACCTTGGGTACACAGTTGGGGCCTGGGGGTTTATTCTAAACTCTCTCTTGATTCAGATGTGAAAAAAGGTTCAGAGCAGGTGTGAGCTTTGTCTGAGGTCACACAGCAATCAAGGAGGCCATCCGGAGGCCTCCCACTCACCAGGTCTCTAAGGAAAATGTCCCGGAATTCTGGTCCCCATGGTACTGCTGGGGGGACCCCACATGGTCACTTGTCCACTTGCATTCCGCACCTTCCCCCTGCCCCCTGGGTCCCGGCTGCTCCTCCTCAGGGGGAAACAGCTCCCGCCCTGCCCCACCCCGCCTCTGACTCATGGGCTCGACACTTCTTTTTACACAGCTTTCGTGTAGATCCTTGTCACAAGCTGTTTTGGAAACCTATGTCAAGACACCCAAAAATCGCACGATGCCTCTTCCCTACTTTTTGCCACGGCAGCCAGAAACTCAGCCTCCTAGCCCTGAGTCAGTGGTGTAACTTTCTCCCTGCCTGACTCACCCCCATCTCCCCGGCAGTGACCCCTCTTTCCTTGCAGCAGTCCTGCCTTACACATCCCCCTCAAAGCATTTTTTATCCTTAGTGTTAGAGCCTTTCTGGGAAGCAGTGATGAACTGGAAACCCTACGGCGGGGAATAGATTACACACAAGTGTGAATGAAGCCTGGGTGCTGCAGATCAATTATGCATGTGTGTGAACCAATTAGGCCGGGACCATAAATAAATTATGCAAATGTAAGTGGCAGCCTCGGAGCTGTGGGGAATACGTGAAGCAGTGTCTCCCAGGAAGACCCAGTGGGGACCCAGGTAAAGCCGAGGGAGAGGCAAAGGATCCTGGGAATGAAGGTGTAAGCCATCAGCTGTGGTCTAAACGCTGTCTCGCTGTTGGAATAAATTATGCAGAGTGGACACAGCTTGTATCCACGTTGGATTGGATGGGAGTATAAATTACACCGCAGCGGCATAAATTATCTTGACATCAGAAACCCAGGATGAATAATGAATGAATTATGCAAACCACCACCACATAGCTGGCAGCCACAGAGCTGAAGTATGCAGATGTGGCCACACATCTGTGGGAGCCTGAGGACGCGTTATGTAAATTGCACCAAGTTAACCAACCAATTAGCACTGTCAGAAAACACGGGGCTGGTTTATGCTAATGTCATGTGAATTATGCAAATAGGCATGTCTTATTGCAAGGACAGAAATTAATTATGCAAAAGCCATCAAATACAGGTAAATATGTGATCACTCCTTGTGGGCACTATGCTGGTCCCAGGGGTGCTGTTAGCACAGACGGCCCTTGTGAGTGTTAAAAAGCACCCCTCTGCATGGGTACAGGGTGACACCCTCTTCCCTGTCGCCAGGGTGCTTTGAGCACCTTCCACAGGTAGGGCTTGCAAGTACCAATGGGTCTCCAGCTCCACCTTGCCCTCTCCAATCCAATCCCCTTGTGCAGTGTCCGACCTGCACAACCACTCCTGGCAGCCCTCTTGGATGTGAGCATGCACCTCTCAGCTACAGAGATCGCCGGCCCTCTAGATTTTGCACAAGCACCAAAAAGGTGTCTGCTGGCTCACCTGGACCACACCTGGGGAAAACACAGCAAGGATGAGATAAAGCCAGACGTAGGCAAAGATACTCCAAGAGGCAGTGACGAAGAACACTCTCAGGTGCTTGATCTTGCGGCTCTCGCCGGCGGGGATGACGTACACACAAACGGCGATGACCACAAACATGTTGAAGGCGGCGCTGCCCACGATGGTGCCCGGGCCCAGTTCACCCGCCTGGAAGTTGTGGCCGCAGACCTCAATGACAGACAGCAGGATCTCAGGCGCTGAGGAGCCCAGGGCCATCAGTGTGAGGTTGGACACGGTCTCGTTCCAGATGCGCACGGTGCCCACGCTGGTCTCGCCATTGGCCTTGGTGATGGTGATCTCCTTCTCCTTGGACGTGATGACCTCGATGGATGCCATGAAGCGGTCAGCGATAATGGACACGCCCAGGAACATGTAGACCATGGCCACGAAGTACACCACGGCGCGTGCGGCCTTGTCGCCCAGTGACGGGTCGTCCGGCTCCCACACCGGCAGCAGCACCCCGGGCTGGCAGCGGTAGGAGCCCTGGCAGCCCCCTGTGTTGGCGTCGCTGTCATTGGCCGGGGGAGGCGGCAGAGAGGGGGTTGGGGTGGCCGCCCCGGAGCACGCGGGAGCCCCCAGGAGGAGTGTGAGCCCCACCAAGGCCAAGGCAGCCATGGGGGGTGGCAGGGTCCTAGGGAGGAGGAGGAGGAGGGCCAGGTGAGAGGAGCCCGCCCCACCCCATCACACAAAGTCCCGGCCTACTGGGCCATAGGGAGGTGGGCGGAGCTAAGGACCAGTGCAGGAGGCTGCAGGAGACTCACAGTCCCAGAGAAAAGGACACAGGACAGTTAGGCATAGATGGGCTGTCCCCTTGTGCGGTGCAGGTGGGAACGTAAATTGGGAGGCTCTGGCAGGGTCACACATCCTGTTACTCAGCAGTTCTGTTCCTAGGAATGGATGCAGAAGAAATGGGCCTACTTCCTCCAGCAGGTATGGAAAACACCCACGGGACCAATCTTGGCAGCTTCCTTTATTAACAGCGCCGACCTTAGCCGGGTGTGGTGGTGGCAAATGCCTTCAATCCCAGCACTTGGGAGGCTGAGGCAGGAGGATTGTTGTGGTTGTGAGTTTGAGACCGGCCTGGGCTACAAACTGAGTTCAAGGCCAGCCTGAACTGCATAGTGAGACCCTATCTCAAAAAATATGGCTGGGGATTTAGCTCAATGGCATAAGCGCCTGCCTGGCAGGCGTGAGGTTGTGAGTTCGATCCCCCGTACCAAAAAAGCCACAAACCAAAAACCAAAAAACAAAAAAACAGTGTCACCCTAAACAGGGTCCTGATGGAGATCAGTCTCAGAATCAGGAAGCACAGGGGAAGGTGGTTTGCAGTGGAATATTATGCAGCACCGAAGAGTGAGGGAGTTTTGGGGGTGTGTGTGATCACACAGGGGAGCCCACAGACACAACAGCAGGGCAGACAATGAAGCCAGGCACAAAATGAAGCCAGGGACACAAGAAAAGTGTGGGTGGCAGGGGTAACAGAGCCCGCAGTGTGCTAGGCAATCCTGATGGTCTCAGCTTGGCCCTCAGCGGTCTCCTGCTTGGGATCTGATAGGGAGTCTGTCTGTCTGTGTGGGGTAGGGCTAGACAGGAGTCACAGGAGGGTCTTGTCTACACCCCTCCCTGTGGTGGTAGCAGCTGCTGGTCTTCCTGGCTGTCTGATCTGGCTTTCCCCAGTGGGGTGACAGCAGGGACACAGGGCTTCCGTCCACCTGTGGGGTGAGGCCCCGACTGCTCCAGCGCTTCCCTACCCACTGCTGCTCCTGGGTCTGCGCGTGGGTCACGTCTGCGTCTAGGTCTCCTTCCAAACGCCATCTGCCCAGAGCCCTCCCTAGCTGTCTCTGAGCTCGAGTCACCGCCCTGGTTCCTGAGGTCTCATGCTCTGTCCCCCATCTTTGAAGTGGACACTCCTTCCTCCCTATACACCCAGCCAGCCTCACACCCTCTCCTGCCCTGACCACCCCATCCAAAGTGCCTCGCTTTGGGGGAGCGGATTGAGGCTGAGAGAGGTTAAATAACTCTCCCAAACTCCCCCAGCACCGACTCCACGCCTCCTGGGTTCTCTCTCCAGGAGGGGCCCTAGGTTGGAGCACCTGCCTCCCTACTTCTGTTGCCATGGTAACCCTGTCACCTATAAAAGGGACAGGGATTGGGAGGCAGGTGCCATCATCCAAGCCTCCTCCCTCCCAGACCCCTGGGCCACTAGCGTCCTCGGGGCTCCCAGTAACTTTGTTTCTGCCTGCGAAGTTGCTCTGGGCGTCTAACCCTCAGCCTACCCCAGCACTAGGCTCGCCTACGGCTGGGAGCCGGCTCCTCTGGGGGAGGGAGGCAGAATGTTGGCAGAACTTCTCCAAAAGGAGGGAGTCTGTGAGTGTGTGTGTGTGAGAGAGAGAGAGTGTGTGTGTGTGTGTGTGTGTGTGGGCAGGGCTGGGGAGAGGGGTGATTCTTAAAGGGCCACAGCACAATTAGTCCCCTCCGCAAGGCCGCTAATGATACATCTAATTAGCAGCCCCCTAATTAGCAACGACTTAGGTGTAATTACAAACCCACCAGGAAGCAAAGCAAAGCAAAGCCTCGCATGCTCCCTTCTCCCGCCCTCCTCTTTGGCGCTCCGAAGCAGGGGCCATGAATTCTTTCTGGGAGGTTCCCCCCACAGTCCAACCACCTGTCCCTGGGCGGCTGCTCTGAGGACAGACCACAGCCACAGTGCTCCCCGGCCAGCCGGCCGGCGCCTCCCCAGGAGCTGGGGAAAGCAGCCTGGCTCAAGGCCTTTTCCTGCAAAACCGGGTTTCCTCTCACTAGGGCCCCAGGGGAGGAGGGGTCTGGAGAGAAGGCCCTGGATAAATATTTGTAAGCCCGCCGCCGCCGCCAGGGACAGCCAGTGTGCTGGCTCCTGCCTCTGCCTCTGTCTACCAGCAGCCCTGGAAGCTAATTGGGGCCTAAAAAGCAGGGGTGATAGGATCGGGCTGAGCAGGGCGGCGGGGAGCAGGTAGACAGGCTGGGCGTGGGGTGTACCCCAGTTCTTCTGAGGGCCTTGGTGGCTGCAGGCGTGGGGTGGGGCTGGCCTGGGGCTCTCCTCAAGCTGCCGCCCAGAGTGGGGTGAGGTGGGCAGATGTGTGGGTCCCCGAGGAGACGGCAGGGGGATGCACAGTGGAGCCCTGCACTGTGGAGAGGAGGCGGCCCTCACACCAGCCTGTGCTGTGCCAGCCTGGGGATCACAGCCAAGAGCGTCCGTGTTCGGGGCTGCCTTGCACCAATGGGTAAACTGAGTCCCAGAGTGGGAGGCACTTGGCCAAGTCACACAGCTTCGAGGCAGGGACAGGGCAGAGACGGAGACTTGAGGCACTGGGCTCCTAACCTGGTGACGTTTGTAGCCATCTGGAGTGCCGGGTGGTACGATCTGTCACACAGGGCAGGGACCTCGCTCAAGGCCAGGGACTTGGTGGACACGGGCACACGCGCACACACTCACACACAGCCCCACGCAGCTCCAGCCGGGGCCCAGGCTCACACCTGCCGGGCCACCCACCGCCCACCTTCTCCAGGGAGGTGCAGGAGGCACCCACTACCCTCTGGACCTGAGAGGGTTCTCGGAGCCCTGGAGCACAAGGGAACCCCTCTGTGCCTTGTCCCCAGGAAACAGGTCTGAGGTTGGCAGGTCTTGGGAGATGGAAGGGAGGCTGTGGGCAGGACTGGCCTGGCCTGACCCAGGACCTAACACTGTGCCCAGACCCGGAATGCGGCTTGATAGTTATCAAAAGATAAAATGAATCAGGAACCAGACAAGCAGCATGAGATATGAAAGTCAGACTGTGGGGAGCACCGGTCCGGTTTGAACGGAGAGGTTAGACTGCAGAAAGGATGAGCCCAGCTCTATGGCAAAGGCTACAGGTTAGACGGCCAGCAGAGGGCTAGCGACCACTCAGGGGAGGGGCTCTGTCCTGGGAAGAGAAGGGGCGATGCTGTGGGGGCAAAGCAGGGGGCTTGGGGCACTCAGGGGACCCCCTCTGTGGGGACCCTCCGGCCAGGTCTCCCTGAGCCAGGGGCGGAGCCAAAGGTGTGTGGGAGGAGAGTTAAGCGGCTGGGGGAGAGGGAGAGGCCGGGGGAGCCGGCTGGGAGCTGCCCAGAGACCAGGAGAGGTGGCGGGGAGAAGGGAGGAGACACAGAGGAGGACGGACGGAGGGACATGGAGAGGGACAGACAGACAGAGACCCAGGAAGGGCTAGACAGGGGCGCAGAGATAGAGATAACAGAGATGGCGCAAGGGGCAGGCAGAGAACCGGGAGGGGGCTTGGGGTCATAGCCCGGAAAGCCACAGAGCGACCGGAGCAGGCAGAGCGACCCCGAGAAGCGGCCGGACTGCCAGCCCGAACCCCCAGAGAGGTGCAGAGGCGGAGATGAGACTCAGACGTGGGAGGGGGGCGGAGAGACAGGGGGTCGCCCGGGTTCCCGGCGGCCGCAGGGGGCGCCCCCTCCCCGTAGACAGCCCCCCCACCCCGTCCAACCCGAGCGCCAGCCAGGGAAGCGCCCCGCTTCTCCAGCGCACCCCGATTGACACCTGGGTGGTGAAAGCCCGCTCCGCACACTGGGGGTCTCTTACCTGCGGCTGTGGCCTGGGACGGGTCCCCCCAGCACGGGGCTGGCAGCGGTGGGCGACTCCGCCCGAGGAGAGGCAGCGAGGCAGAGAGCAGCGGAGCTGGGAGCGCGAGGGAGCGCGGGGAGGAGGGGAGGGAGGGGGCGGGGAGGAGGAGCAGGGGGAGGGACGCGGGGAGGGGGCCGGCGGGAGGAGGGGGCGGAGCCGGAGCGGGGGAGGGGGCGGGGCGGGCGCGGGGCGGGGGCGCCGCGGGGTGGGGGGGTTCGCGCCTCCGACCCGGGCTCGGGTTCAGCACCAGGGCCGGGGACAGCGGCGGAGGCGCCCGCGCGTGTGCGTGTGCCCGGGCGTGTGTGCCACAGGCATCCCTGGCCCCCCTCCGCACACACCCGGGCCGAGCCTCCGACCCATACAAGGGCCACAAGATGCAGACACCGCCACAAATAGTTCCAGGCTCCAAGGGCTCGGGGGAGGGCAAGAATGCCGGGCCGGAGTCAGATCCAAGTTCATGCACTGTGCCTGCTCCCGCGGACACCGGGGAGGCACAGCTGCCCGCCGCACAGCCCTCTCCGCGGGCCAGGCACCGGGGACGGCTTTAATACGCCCCTGACACGTGCTGACACAATCAGCCCTCACGCCAGCCCTGAGTTAGTTTCACAGACGGGGAGACTGAGGCACTGGGTGATGTGTGGCTCAAGCTCCTATACCCTTAACCCCCGCACGGCTGCAGGCGGAGACAGGGCCAGAAGTCAGAAGGCAAACTGTAGCGGCCCGGCAGGTGGCAGGGGCTCCAGAATCCACAGCCCAGAGCCCGGAAGCGCACGCGCAGATGCATGGGGGGCACACACCGAGGGCCTGGTCGTCCGGACACACCCAGATCCCCCCGTGGGGTCCCACGCCCACCCGTGGCAGGTGAGGGAGCTCGGAGATGACCTAGAGCAGGTGGTGTGGCGGGGCAGACCTTGCTCACGCCAGCAGTCCGTGCCCACTGCCATTCCTGGCTGGGCACCCTTGGGCCTGCTGCCAGGAGGGACGAGATCCAGCTCCCGGCCACTTCCCACGCCTGCGCCTGGCCGAGAACTGGTAGGCTCCCGGCTCCCCGGAACCCTCCTGGCCAAGGAGTGGAGGCTGCGTCTTCACTGTCTGTGTGGGTGGTCAGACTTCCACGGCGCGAGGCAGACACGTGTCCAGGTGACCCTGGGTCCCCCCCCCCAGGAAACAGGTGTCCCACCGGAGCCCCGTCCCCACCCTGGATCCTCCTCGGGATCCACTCACTCCCCAATCCTGCTGACCCGGATTCTATTCCTGGCCCGTGGTGGGGGAGGATGAGCCTTCTCTGTCACTCCCAGGTTCTGCTGGTCCCTGAGTGAGGTGCAGGCCTCTGATTCCTGAGAAAAGACCAGCGGAGCAGGCAGTTCCTATAGCCACAGGCTGGGGAAATCAGCTGGGTCTACTCCCTGGCTCTCCAAAGCCGTGTTTTTCAGATGAAGTCTAATCTCACCCCTTCCCAGCACGGC
>RJWM01007927.1:0-75544 GCA_004363535.1 Dasyprocta punctata | reverse complement strand
TTGTATGTGCAAGAAATTAATTAGGCAAAAGACTTTTGCAAAAAACTAGGAAGAGGCTGGATATACAATCAGACCTCAATGTAGGTTTAATTTCTGTGCAACAAAGAATGAGACAGGCAGAATGGTTACAGAAGTCTTAGGTTGCAACGATGTTCTAAAAAAAATGTTTGTTGAATCCAATCAGTCTAGGACCCAAGGATGCCAGTCAGAGAAGCTCCATGTTTCCTAGCAATATACTCAATTAGAAGACTATCAAATTTAGTCATTGACTAGGAGCAGCCTATGAGAAAGTACAACCTCTCTGCAGAAATTGCAGTGGATCATAGAATGAAGCAGTGGAATCATTAGTTAAGTAGGCTTCCTTTGGTTGGAGATCAAAGAGGAACATTTTCTTAGCTGTCACAATTTCTTAAGTTATTCAATAATTTTCTCATATATCTGAAGCTTTTCCTCTAATATTCTTTACCTATAATAACAGTACTTTCCACAAAGAGTGGCTTTATTAGGCCTTGAGTAATGATTTACTTTTAGTGATAAGTAAGAGTCACATTAGTAGGAGGTTTTGATATGATGTAGACAAAAGAGTAATAGTTTAAGGTGATCATAGTGATACATCATAACTTCAAGAATTGTGATTACTACTAAGTACTGTCTGTATTCATGAGTTTCTGTAACAGACATTCAATATGACTTCATTCTAATGCTTATTTTAGGTAATTATAACTCTATAAAGTGTTACTTTTTTCCATCTTAAAGAAGAGAATATAAACCTGAGCTCTGCAAGGTCACTTCACTCAGCTTGTATCACATCACTTAAATTCTCTAAATTTCATTTCCCAATCTGTAAAGAAAGATAGTAACTCCTTTTAATAAGGTAATTCAAGATTTCAATAGCATAATAACTTGGGCTAAACACCCAGTGTATCTTTCGGCAACTTTTACTTACAACTAAATTCCCATTTTTGTATTAGCTTATTATGTGTGGCACAGTCATTTTAATTCTCACTCAGTACTCTCTGAATACTAACCTTGTAGAAGACTTTCTGAAAGTCTCAGCTATTTGTGTATTAGCATATTATTATATTTGGAGAGCAAAATCATAGCATAGTACTTAGAAAAACATTTGGAGTCTAAAATTTAAAATGTCAACCCAGTCCAAACAATTTAGCTCTTTTTCTCAAGGTGACTTTCCAGCAATTGCCTGAACCTTAGATTGTGAAAGCATTTATTTTTTCTAAACCTCAACTTCGTCGTTAATGAAATAAAGATAGATAATCATTACTTTATGAAGTTGTTTGTTTGCAGCATTAGGAATTGAATTTGGAATGCTCTGTCACTAAGCTACATATCCAGGTCTCAAACTTGGGATTTTCCTGGCACAGCCTCTCTAGTAGGTTGGATTACTTTGCATAACACCACACTGGACTCACCTTGTATATTTCTAAAAAGGACTAAGTGTATGTCAACTGCATCAAAAATAGCAAAATGGGATTTATTATTTGTTATTAATATATCAACTAAAAACAGTAGTAAGTGGTAATGTTTTAGTTCATGATCAAAGAATAAATTTCAAGTTCAAGTCTTTTTCTCTTTTCTCTCTGTGAGATGGCAAAGTGGATGTGTTGGAGAGAATAATCATGAAACAGATGGGGAATGAAATTAGGCTAATTTACTCAAAAATCAGAAATTATAGCTGAACGTCTCTTACTCATGATGACTTTCTGAAAATTTTTAAACTTTTAGACACTTAATTTGGAAACAATGAAATATATCCTGGTAATAAATTTAAATATTGTATTTTAGGAAACACACATAAAATGTAATGTAATAAAATGCAAATAAAAAAATTAAAACACCTGACATTCATAAATGAAGTGAATTTTTTGTATTTTTTTATGGAAAATCGGTGAAGTTTACATTTAAAAGTTTTTCAAAAATCTGCTCTATTTGTTTTACATAATGGCAGCATCTTTTTCAAAACTAAATAGGAATATATGGGAATAAAGGCCCAACTAGAAAGCATACTATTCTTAACTCAACTGATTTCCTTCATATTTTAACATTTAATGAGAACAAATATTGAAATGAGGGTTCAGGTCCCAAATTCCTCTGGCCTTTTGAGAAGTCTTCCATTATTTGGGTTACTAACTCATTTACTTTAAAAAATTATGTTGTCTAACAAAAATTACTCAAACTGCACCTCCTTATATTTTCTCATTTTCTTTTTCTGGACACCTTATTTTCTTTTTAGTACTAGTCACAAAAAAATCTTGTCATTTTATTTTTAAATGAATTTTATAGATTCTTTACTAAAATATAAAATCCAAGGTATTAGGAATACATATACATTTCTTTTTTAATTCCTTAAATCTAAATGCTAAACAGAGCTTCTAACACATATAGGACTCTCAAACTTCTTTTAAGAAGGAAGAAAGGGAGAGTAAAAAGAGAAAGAGAAAAGGAGAGAAGGAAGGGAAAGAATGGAATGAATGATACTGGCTAGTAAAGAGAAAGCACAAAATGGAGGAAAGGAAAACAGAAATATTTGGAGTGCTATCCCACATACTGGGGGATTCACCGCTTCTTTAGGAGTCCCCCATTACCATCTGCTTTACGAAGTTGAACAACCTCAATTTTTTTAGTGTTGCCATTCTGTCTCTATCGCTTGTCAAGTCATACTGTAGAAGCCATCTTTTCCTTCATGTGTTATTAATTCCAAATGATTGTTACAGCAAAATTTACTAACATTTTCTCTGACTGAAAGAAATTTTTTATGGTAGAAAATTCTCCTGTTGAATATAACATTTTATTTTTCACACAAATCAATGAATATTTCCCATAGAGATAATTTGTCCACAGTAATTGTATTTTATTTTTGCTTTTTCTACCTCCTAACACTACTTTCTTCTTATTATTTCCAGATGATGCCACCTCAACCCCAACCTAACTTGTCACACATAGTAATTTAGATCTCTTTCTCCCTAGTTCTGCATCTACATTCATTTTTTTTTCTTCTTTCTGCAAAGGTACCATTTACTTGCTCATTATTTATGTATAGTTTGCTTCATTCCATGAAGGATTTTTTGTATTACATGATCAACTGCAATAAAATAAAAAATAAAAATGTAAGTACGATATGGTCATTGGATTATAATTAATCTAGTTCAGTTAGACTAAAGTTAAAAAAAATGACAAAAGAAAAAGTGAGTTATTTTAAATAGGATCAAGACTGAGAAAGGTAGACATGTATTAGAATGTAAGTTTTAGACCTAAACTGACATACTAGTAAAACACCAGAAATGTAATTAATGTCTTTAGACTCTTGGCTAACCTGAACATTTAGTTTGGAGCATCCAGACAGCCATAATTAAAAGAGAAACATGGCTGATTTTAGGTCTGTGATTATCCACGTGCAGTAAACACTTCAATGCCACAGGCGTTCACAAAGCTGTGCCCAGCATGTACAGCATTTGAGGGATGTAGATGTTAAGAAAGAACACACTAAGGGCAGAGGAATTAACTTAGAGGCAAGACTCCAGGCCTGATCTGATAATCTTACGAATAACGGTTACCGGTGAGCTAACAGAAAAAAGCATAAACGGCTGACTGAAAGGAGGATGAGAATCTGTAGAAAATGGCATGTTATAAGATACTTGGAGAAAAGAAGAGGCTGAACAGTGACAAGTCAGTGACCTCTTTCAGCCTCCTGTAGATCACTCCAAATCCCCACTTTCTCGTGATTTGGGTTTATGACTAGATTAGGTTGTTTTTACTTCCTGAAGAGGGTGGAGAAGGTAATGTAGCTTTTTTACTGAGCCACACTCACAAATATTGGGGCCAGGAACAGACAGAGCTCTGGGCTAGAACTTTAATATGCCACTCACTGAAACAGCTACTTCCCTTAATGGTCTCTATCCAAAGAATAACCCTGTGAAAGTGACATTGGCTATTAACCTATTCTGAGTGTGGGAGGCCCACACAAATGATGCCTGAATTGTTCCTCAAGAACAATTTGAGTGTGAATAGAAACTGCAAAATAGACTCTGTCACCCACGAAGAAAGGATCCTTATCACACATGCAGAAATTATTCTTGAAGATTCTCTAGTTAAGGAAGCAGGTTTATAACCATGGGTAGATATATATAGGAGGATGATTTTTCAAAGGAGAAAATGAAAGTAACAAGCTTTACCACTGATTGTGTTTATTAAATTGCTCAGCATGACATTGTTAATAGTCACAAAAAAACAATTGGGGTGTGCAAAGTGACCCAGAATAGAACCTATTATGATGCATAAACTGTTTTAAATATCTACTGAGTGGTTTTTGTTTTGTTTTGTTTTCTTTATGAGCTGCCCTTCAAGGAAGGAGATTTTAAAGGCAATGGAGGTAACTTTGCTCTTGCCTCCATTTCAAGATAATAGCAGTCTCATGCTTAAGCCATGCATGACTTTTCTAGTGAATAGAAGTCAGAAAGACACATCTTAGTCTTGTCTTAGGTCTATACCTAAGAAAGGAAAAATCTGAGTGTATGTATTGTACACGTATGTATGAAGAAAGTGTACTACATAGGTGTGTGCAGTATATACATTTGTATGTGTATTATGGTATACAGACCTACATGGGTATATGCCTTGGTTACTTTTCTCTTGTTGGTGGGACAAAATACCTGACACCCAAGATTAAGGAAGAAAAGGTTTATTTAACTCACAGTTTGTGGAGGTTTCAGCCCATAATCAACTGATTCCAAAGCAAGGTGGCACAACAAAGGGTCAACATTTCAAGACAGCAGAAGACAGCAAAGGCAACAAGAGCAAAAGTGCGTGTGGGGTTGGGGGAGAAAGTCCCTTCTCCTCCCTTACGGACTACCACTCCACCCTTCTGAGCAAGTAAACAATCACAAAATCTTCCTTCATCTGCGCAGGCTCAGGACACTGGCCCCCTGCTGAGTCACTTAAACCTCTAAACTTCTCAAGTTGACACAATGTATCAACCATTACATGCACATAATGTGTAGGTGAGTTATGTATAACAAACCTACCTTCATCTGATTGTAGTCATTATTAATGTCATGAAGGGGTAAAAATTATACAAACATTTGGAAAAAAAATTTTGTGAGAGAATATTCCTGATGAATTCAAATAAATACACTGACATAGTCAACAGAGAGGAGCTAATCTCACCAATTTTAATAGCAACATGTGAGGAAGTATGAAATTCATAGCAAAGGGGGAGTGTAAGGCAATAGGAGAAACATGACAATGTATAAGAAATGGCAAGAAACTCCCAGAGTTAAAAGCTATTTTGAAGTTTAATGCCTTGTGTGAACTCATACTAAAAGATACAACTTTCCTGTGGGAAGACTTGAAGATTGAATCCATAACACTGGGCAATCTAGAAAATGGGCTAATTTAGAGGAGGCAGGGAGCAGAGGTCAAGGAAAGATGTGCACTTAATATGCTCCCAAGATATAGCCAGATGTTTGTCAGTCATTTAAAATATTCTACCTCTCACAATTTGTATAATAAATTTTGGAACCAAAGTCCCAAATCCCTTTTATAACTTGTTAATGAAATGTCTGCCCTGATCTCAACTCATTTTATGACAGAAACTGACCAGGAAGGATGGAAGCCAATTGTAGCATTTTTTAAATGTCTTAATATTTGAAAATTTGAATAGTTAATATGCCAATGCTGTGTTATATTGAATATATGTTCAATGAATCTTTAATTTGGAAAAAGTTTTGGATTTGAAAAATTTAGCCACAAGCATTTTAACCTATAAGTGTTCTTCATTAGTTACGGTGACATAGCAGAGTGGTATCTATTTTTATGTGCTTGTTCTTATGCTAACCTTGTTTTGAATATGTGCCCATTTAGACCTCGTTTTGCCATTTTGAGGAAGATATTGTTACAGGAAACTGAGTTAGACAAAAATATTATAGGCAGTCAGACAGGGCTAGGTCCTCAAAGGAGCCAGTGCAGAAGTTCAGAGACCTTGTAACCTCTGAGGAGGCAGGCACCTCCTGCTGTGGGCCAGATATCAAGACAAAAAGACAGAACAAATATACCCATATCCTAAGGACTGGTATTCTAAATAGTTCTCTATCACCCTGAGGAAGTCAGGAATCAGCATTCTCCACCCCGCTACAGGAAGAGTTATTGTCCTTAAATATCCCCACTCACTACGTGACTCACTTCCCCATTTGTCCTTGATTTAATCAATTTTACCTGAGCAATTAGTCTTATTAGTTAACTGTAGTTATGTCCCACCTTATGCCCATCTGCCTTGCAAATTCCCAGTTTTCCCCATCATGATTTTATTCTATAAAAGTCCCTAGAAATGACAGAGTCTCTGGCAACCTGCTTGGGACCCCTTCTGTCCCTCAGACAGAAGTTTTCTTTCTCTCAATAAATATATTCTGCTCTTACCCTCCGTTGTTCCTAAAATTCATTCTTCGATTTTTAGAGAACACGAACTCGTACTGGACATATAGTAGGTTGAGAATTTCATTCCCCCATATCATTTGGAGGTCTGGGATCATTTTTCCTATATCAATATGATGATTGCTGTCAATGGATTGAGATGTCTAAGGCTTATTGAGGATTATTCACTAGGTCGAGGTTACACTTTACCATTATCAAGAATATCTTTTTGACTTTAAGTGTCATTTTGAACTCTGTGAATTTTATCAGAAAAGTGTCTGTATCAAAATAAATATATGAGCCAGCGATATAGCTCAGCTTAACTGTGCCTGCCTGTTAAGTGTGAGGTCGTGAGTTCAACCCCTGGTACCAAAAATAAATAAATAAATAAACTGCCAAATCTGGAGTGAAAAGATCCATTAGCTTCAAATCTATCATTTTTTAAAAGAGACAGTGGGAGCAGTAAGCAGCAGAGAAAACAGTCTCTCTGAGAGCCACCATCTAGATGCGGGAATATACCATTGTGAGGAAGGCAAGAAGGAACGAAGTGGGTCTTCTAGATCCAGAAGAGTCTAAAGTGTGAGTTGAAGCCCACAGAAAGAATAAAAAGAAAAACTTCAATGAAGTAGAAGGTGGTAGCTGGTGACACCTTCACCCAGAGCTGGAATCACTGCATGGTGAGAGTTGTTGGAACCTGGGGATGCATGGTCATGGAGACAATGGCAGCAGGCGACACCAGAGGCCTCTGTAGAGACACTCAGCAGTCGAGGGGAGCAGCAGACTTGAAGGACTGCACTGACTGGTGGTGAGTGCAGAGGACTCAGTCCTCCCAACATGAGACAGTGATTGGCTGGGAGTCATTTTGGAGTCAGGCTGGATAAGCCTGGAACCAGAACTGCCACTGGCTTTGACCAGCAGGTCCTAGCTGGGTGGAGACCCATGAAAATTGCTTGAACTGTGGCAAGCCCAATGAGTCTGATCTTGGGGCAGGCCTGCTAAGGTTGTCTATTATTCTGTCATAAAGTAATTGCTGGCTTGTGGGGATACAGTGGTATCTGTGGGTTGCTATCTCCACAGGCTGTCTACTAGAGAATCCAGAGAGAATCCTAGAAGTAGACTATTTGTTTTTTTGCTGTTGTTTTTGTTTTTGTTTTCTTGTTTGTTTTATTCAGTTTTTTTTTTATTTCTGCTTCCCTTTTATTGTTTTCTTTTTAATGAGTGGGACAGTGGTTCCTAACCTCTTTGTGGGTGTGGTTTTGTTCTGTTCTACCTTTTATCACTTCCAGCTCTCTATTCCTTTGGTCTTCTGCATCAGTTTCCCCAATTTTGTGAGATCCATCTTTGTCTGCCAACCTCCTTATAATCTCTTTCTCTTTTCCCACTTCTCTATTTTCTCCTTAATTCATTTTATTGTTTTTACCATAATACCTCTTGTTATCTTCAAAATAACTGCCTATACCATCAGCCACAATAAAATCAACCAAAATAGTACAGAATAAAATCAATAAAAACAAAAATGGAAACAATACAGGACTTCAAAACAATAGTAAAACAACAGTGGTTACCACAATGCCTCTTGTTATCTTATAAGTAGTTGCCTGTATCGTCAGACATAATACAATAAAACAAATCAAAATAGAATAAAATCACTCAAAACAAAACAATGAAAGCAATACAGGGCTTCAAAACAAGATAATAGGAAATCAATAGTGGCCACCATAATGTACTCTGTTAACTTTGAAATAACTGTCCATGCCATCAAATGTAATAAAATTAGATAAATCAAATACAATAAAACCAAACTAAACAGAACAATAAAAACAATACAGATTCAAATCACGATAATAGATTAACAATGGCCACTACCTTCCCTTTTTAGACACTTCCAACCCTTTCACTTTCACAATATGTATTACGTATGTTGAATCCTACTAACTCCATTAGTTTTTTATACTAGCGAGACAACATGATGTTCACCCATATGACTCTGGATCATTTCATCCATGAACATGATCTTAAGTTGTATCCATTTAAATACAAGAGACTCAAGGTTATCTTTCTTTATAGCTGAATAGCTTTCCATTGTATAAAAATGCCATGCCTTTCTTGTCCACTCTGAAGCTAATGGGCAAGCTACCCCAACTTCCTTCCAATTCCCTGTCACATAGATCATTGTTTTTGCTGCTTTGACTATTAGTCTATGAATATCCTTTTGCATTAAATGTGTTTCTTGTATAAAGCATATTGATTGGTCCTGTCTACTGATTCACTCTGCCTGTGTTTCTTTTAATTGGTGAATTGAGGCCATCTACATTAATGGTTATGGCCAATGTGCACTGCCTTGTCTCTGCCATGCTATTTTCCTGCCGTTGGCTGCCTACTTTTCCTCTCCATTCAGTTGTCTGCCTTACTCAGTGATATCTCTCTGACCCTGTTCCTGGAGCTGTGGTCTTTTTCACCTCTCTCTAGAATGGCCTTGAGTATTCTTTGTAGGGTTGGCATAGTGATCGTGAATTCCTTCAGTTGTTCTTTGTCATGGAAATATCTTGTTTTTCTGTCAATTTTGAAAGATAGTTTTGCAGGGTACATCAATCTGGGTTGGAAGTTGCTTTCTTACAGGACTTGAAATACTTCACTCCAAGCTCTTAATCACTTGATGGCTTGTGTTGAGAAATCTGACTTGATTGTGATGGGTTTTCCTTTATAGGTGATCTGTTCCTTTTCTCTAATAGCTTTTAATATTCTGTTCTTGTGTTGAATTTCAGGGACTTGATTATTATATGTCTGGGTGTAGATTTATTTTGGTTATGGCTAGCTGGAGTTCTATATGCCTCACTTATCTGTACATCACCTCCTTTTCCCATGCTTGAGAAGTTTTCTGATATTATTTCTGTAAATAGACTTTTAATGTCCTTTGTGTTGACTCCTGCTTTTTCACTCACACCTTTTATTCTTAAGTTATGTTTCTTTGGGTTGTCTTGCAAACATTGGATTGTTCCTTGTTATTTTTAAAAGATCTTTCTTTCCACAATCACAAGCTGCAAACCCATCTTCAAGGTTTGAAAGTCTATCTTCAGCTTCTTTCAAGTAGTTTTGCCAGGTTTAAATGGAGTTTTTAATTTCCTGGATATCTCTTTGAATCTGTTTCATGTATTCTAAATCTTTTTTGTATTGTTCATTTAAAGTTTCCCTCATTTTCTTATGCTCTTCCATTTTTTATCTATGTCTTCTTTAGAGATGCCTAGCAATTCTTTCATTATGTTTTTCATTTCTTCTGTTAGTTGAGTTAGTATTTCTGTTCTAATTTCTTTTGTAGCCTCATGAAGTTGTTTCTTTACTTCAGTTGCCATCACTTCAGAAACTTCAAGTGAGTGGCTCTTAATCTCTTCTGTGTTTGCATCTCCTGGACTTGCTCTGCTTGGATTGGAGGCCAGAGACTGCCTTTTTCTTCTTCGTCTTGACATATTCTTGAATTCTTCTGGACAAGTGTGTAGTGGGGCCCCAGGCACTTCCCGCATTGGCTACAATTTCTCTGAAGTGAGACTGTTTTGTTTTTCTAGCCAGTGCTGGCTACAGATATCTGAAGGTGACCATTGGGTACACTGGTGCAGGGCTGTCTGCTGCTTCTCCCAGCCTGCGCTGGCTCTTCAATGGCTGGTGGAGTGCTCATGGGGGTGGTGCCAGCTGCTGCCTGCAGACCTGGACTGGTCACCAGCAGGGATCCTCTACTACTACCCATGGAGTGTGCACAGGGGCAGGGCCAGCCATTGTCTCCAGACTGAGCTGGCTACCCACAGGGAACTTCTGAGATGGCCCCTAGAATGCACATGGGGGTAGGGCTCAGTCCAAACAATTTCCACAAGTCTATGTGGATCTAGGAGCTGCTGGAGGAAGCTGGGAGCAGTTCTGGTTCTGAGCTTATCCAGCCCAACTCCAAAATGGTTCCTGGCCGATTGCTCTCTCCTGTGGGAGGGCCAAGTCCTCTGTACTTACCACCAGCCAGTTCAGTCTTCTAGGTCTGCTACTCCCATCCACTAGCACTCTCCTCCAATGCTGTCTCTCTTCACAGAGACCTCCAGGGTTGCTGCCTCCACATCACCTTGATTGTGTGTTTCCAGGTTCCAATAGGTCCTCTCACATAGTGGGTCAGGCTCTGGGCAAAGGTGCCACCAGCTACTGCCTTCTTCTTCATTTAAGTTTTTCTTTTTACTCTTTCTCTAGGCTTCAGTTCTTGCTTTAGACTCTTCCTTGGTCCAGGAGACCCACTCTTTTCCTTCATGTCTTCCTCATGATGCTATATTCCAGCCTCTGGACTGTATCTCTCAGAAAGGCTGTTACTCTGCTGCTTACTGTTTAACCATCTTCCCGGAAGCCTTAATCCATTTTACATCTTAACCGATGAGGACAAAATTGACGCATTATGAACTTATATATTGCATATAATTGCTATATAGTCACAAATTTAGTTCATATGGTTAAAAGTTGTAAGTTAAGGGCTAGTTCAGTTTATTGTTTTATAGGGTTTATGTGATGCTATTGGTACCACTGCAGCCAAAATTGACATAATTATTCTAAATAGCTGTTGGCCCTGAAAATCCATAACTGAGATTGACTGAGGGTCACAGAACATACTGTGGCACTGTGCCAAAGAACCAAGGACTAAGCCAAACAAGCAACAACTTCTCATCTTCAATAAACAGAAGAGGTAAAATCTTCCAACAGATTCAAAACCCAAAAATCAGATACACCTGGAAGATAACTCAGAGAAGTAATCATCACCTAAGTGTCCTAAATATCACCAATAAGACAACCCACCATAGGTAACTTACTAGTATCACTCCAGGAATTAAAATAAAAAAGAAAAGAAATGAGAAGACACTTATAAAAGATGCAAACCTAGACATCCAGTTCAACAAAGGCAAACCCAGTGGGCAATGAGATTGCAAAATCCAAAAGCCCTATACCAGGTATCTCCAAAGTGGTAACAAAGCAATTGAATGAGGCTCTGGAAAAAAATCAGAAATAATCTCCCAAATAACTACAAAGATTACTAAAATACACACCATGCTTAGTGATGTTAGAGAGACACAGACAAAAAATTGCAAACTTAAGCAAATTATGGAAGCACAACATAGGAAGTAAATGGAATCCATAAAGCAGATTCAAGCAGATATTCAGGAGAATAAAAACTCCATTGGAAGTATTTGAAGCAGCTTAGGCCAATGTGAATACAGGACCTCAGAAATTGAAGACAGGCTTGCAGTTAGTGACCAGGAAAAGAAAGATTTCTCAAAACCAGGAAGGGAATATGAGAAATCATTCCAGCAGTTGCTAGATGAGACAAAGAAGAATAACTTAAGAGTAATTGGAGTCAATGAACAAGTAGGAGATACCACAAATGATATTAAAAACTTGTTCACAGACATCATGACAGAAAACTTTCCTGGTAGACAAAAAGAACTTGACATGCAAATAAGCTACATCCAGGCATATGATAGTCAAGATTCCAGAAGTTCAACACAAGAACAGAATCTTCAAAGCTGTTAGGGAAAGGAAACAAATCACTGATAATGGAAAGCCCATCAGAATCACAGCTGACTTCTCAGCACACTCTCAAATCAAGGAGAGCTTGGAATGAAGTACTCCAAGTTCTAAAGGAAAACAACTTTCAACCCGGATTGATGCATCCTGCAAAACTATCTCTCAAAATTGATGGAGAAATAAGATACTTCTATGACAAAGACCATCAGAGGAAATTTATGACTTGCAAACCAGCACTCTGAAATGTTCTGAAGGAAATTCTAAGAAGAGATAATAAAGACTTCTGCTCCATGAGCCCCAACTGAAGGAATCCACCAGGAAAGGCAAACAAAGAGAAGGGGAAAAAAGGGGGAGCCAATAATAGGAAAATAACATGTCAAGGATAAGTGAATACATATCAGCTTTAACCATTAATGTTAATGGTCTCAATTCGCCAATCAAATGACACAGACTGGCAGAATGGATCGATAAGCAAGATCCAACAATATGCTGTATATAAGAAACACATTTAATTCAAAAAGAAATTCACAGACTGAAAGTAAGGATGGAAAGCAATACTCCATGCAATAGGAATTCATAAAAAGGCAGGAGGAACTATTTGCAGGCAAAGTGAATTTCAAGGCAAGACTGATTAAGAGAGATAAAGAAGGTCACTACACCCTGGTAAAGGGAACAATCCAAGAGGAAGAGATAACAATCATAGCTATATATGCATCAAATATAAGTGCACCCAGCCATATAAAATAATTATAAATGGACATGAAAAATCAAATAAGCCTTAATACAGTTGTATTGGAAGACCTGAATACCCCACTGTCACAAAAAGACACATCAACTAGACATAAAACCAATAGTGAAATATTAGAACTAAATCACACTTTTGAACAAATAGACTTAGTAGTTGTCTATAGAGTGTTCCACTCCACAACAGAATACACATTCTTCTCAGCTGCACACAAGACATTCTCCAAAACAGACCATATACTGGCTCATAGAACATGCTTAAGTAATTGTAAAGGAATTGAAATTATCCCATGCATACTGTCAGACCACAGTGCAATGAAATTAGAAATCCATGCCAAAGGAAACCACAAGAACTTCATCAACACATGGAAATTAAATAGTACTATTCTGAACAATCAATGGGTCACAGATGAAATTAAAGAAGGAATTAGATAGTTTTTACAATTGAATGATGATGACAATATAACATAGCAGAACTTGTGGGACACAATTAAAGCAGTCTTAAGAGGGAAATTTATAGCAGTAAATAGCCATATCAGAAAAACAGAGCAAGCACATATAAACAACTTAATGTCGAACCTTAAACTTCTAGAAAAAGAAGAACAGGCTAAACACAAAAGCTGATATGAGGGAAAAAATTATAAAGATCAAAGCAGAAATTAACACGCTGGAGACTATAAAACAATACAAAGAATCAATGAATCAAGCCGGGTGTGGTGGCGCATGCCTTTAATCCCAGCACTCGGGAGGCTGAGGTAGGAGGAGTATTGTGAGTTCGAGGCCAGCTTGGGCTACAACGCGAGCTCAAGGCCGGCCTGAGCTACATAGTGCGACCCTGCCTCAAAAAACCAGGGCCGGGAGTTTGGCTCAGTGCCTTAAGAGCCTGTCTGGCAGGCGTGAGGTTGTGAATTCAATCCCCGGTGCTGAAAAAAAAAAAAAAAAAAAGAATCAATGAATCAGAGAGTTGGTTCTTCAAAAGATTAAATAAAATTGACAAACCCTTGGCCAACCTTATCAAAAACAGGAAAGAAAAGAGTTAAATCCATGCGATTAGAAATGAAAAGAATGAAATCACAACAGACTGCAGAAATCCAGAATATCATCTATACCTACTTTGAAAACTTGTATTCTAATAAGATGGAAAATACAGAAGAAGTGGATAAATTCCTAGAAACATATGAATTACCAAACCTGAATCAAGAAGATATAAAAATCCTAAAAGCCCAATATCAATAAGTAAAATCAAAGATGCAATTAAAAACCTATCAAAAAATCCCAGGCCCTGATAGATTTGCTGCTGAATTCTACAAGAAATTTATTGAAGACCTAACACCACTACTTCTCATACTCTTTAATAAAATTGAAATGGAAGCAATACTCCCAAATTCATTCCTGGAAGGAAGCATTACTCTGATTCCAAAACCAGAGAAGGACCCAACTAAGAATTAGAATTACAGGCCAATCTCCCTAATGAACATTAATGCAAAAATCCTCAATAAGATACTGGAAGACAGCAGCAATTCATCAAAAAGTTTGTACACCATGATCAAGTGGGCTTCAACACAGGGATGCAGGAATGGTTCAACATATGTAAATCCATAAATGTAGTGCATCATATTGACAGAGTAAAGGACAAAAATCATATGATCATCTCAATAGATGCAGGAAAAGCTTTTGACAAAGTCCAGCACCCATTCATGATAAAAGCTCAACAGAAAATTGGAATAGATGGTCTTTATCTCTCAGTCATCTATGACAAACCAACAACCAACATCATATTAAATGGACAAAAACTGAAAGCTTTCACTCTAAAATCAGGAACAAGACAAGGATGTCCGCTCTCTCCACTCTTATTCAACATAGTCCTGGAAACTTTAGCCAGTGCAATTAGACAAAAGCATGAAATAAAAGGAATAAAGATAGGAAAGGAAGAAGTCAAACTATCATTATTTGCAGATGACATGATACTCTACTTAGAAGATCCCAAAAACTCCACCAAAAGACTTCTAGATTTAATAAGTAAATCTAGTAATGTAGCTGGTTACAAAGTCAACACTCAAAAATCGATAGCCTTCTTGTACACGAATAACTCATTGAGAGAGAAATCAGGGAAACAATACCTTTTACAATAGCATCCAAAAAAATGTAATACCTAGGAATCTATCTAACAAAGGATATAAAAGACCTCTACATTGAAAACTACAGTACTCTGAAAAAGGAGATTGAAGAGGATATTAGAAAATGGAGAGATATCCTGTGCTCTTAGATAGGAAAAGCCAATATAGTGAAAATGGCCACACTTCCAAAACTGTTATTCAATAAAATCCCAGTCAAAATACCAGTAGCATATCTCACAGAATTAGAGAAAATAATCCTAAACTTCATCGAAACCAGAAGAGATCTAGAATAGCAAAAGTGATCCTGAGCAACAAAGACAAGACAGGGGGCATCACAATCCCTGACTTGAAATTGTACTATAAAGTTACTGTGATAAAAACAATGTGGTACTTACAAAAAAACAAAAAACAAAACAAAACAAAAAAACAAAAGAAAAACAGATGTGAAGATTAATTGAATAGATTAGAAGATGCAGAAACAACTGCAGACCCACTAAGCCACCTTGTCTTTCACAAAGGCAAAAAAGTGAAACACATTCACTGGAAAAAAGATAGCCTCTTTAATAAATAGTGTTGGAAAAACTGACTTTTCACAAGCCAAAGATTAAAACTGAACCCATATCTTTCACCATGTACTAAGCTAAAATCAGAATGGATTAAATATCTTAATATTAAAACAGAAACATTAAATCTACTGCAAGACAGAGTAGGTGAAACTCTTGAAGACATGGGCATAGGCAAAGATTTTATGAATAAAACCCAGATTTCACAGGACTTATTGCAAAGAATCAACAAATGGGATCTCATCCTACTTTGAAAAGCTTTTGCACAGCAAAAGAAAACACCAACAGAGTGAAGAGACAACCCACGATGTGGGAGAAAATGTTTGTCAGCTGTTCCGCAGACAAAGAATTACTATTGAGAACACATTTTTTAAAAAAGACAGAGACATAAAAATAATTAACAATGTTAAAAAAATAAAATACCTTCTCAGGTTCCCTAGAATTAGTTTTTCAACATAGCATCTCTATTGTGAATTTTTAAAACTGCATGTATTTCTGATGTCTCAACATCCCCACAACAGGCTATCAAGGCCCCTCCAAAGCTGGCAGAAACAAAGCTGGTTTCTTCAAGCTTCCCTTATTACCCTAACCTGATTATGACCTAGCCAGGCATGGTAGAGAATACCTGTACTTCCAGCACTCTGGGAGGCTGAGGCAAGAGAACCACAATTTTAAGCCTAACCTGGGCAACTTAATGAGATACTGTCTCAAAAAAAAAAGGAAAGAAAAAGATATTACACAATAAAGAGATGGGTTTTTGCCAAAGGGAAGGGGACCAAGAGATGGAGGGAAGTAGAAGGGAGAGGAAAAAAAAGTAAAGAAAAAAAGAACCAAATGTGTTACGTACATGCATAAACTCCCCATGATAAATGTAATTATTATATACTGTAAACAAGGCACTTGCGCATGGAACCTGACCTGCTCAGTCCCCACCCCCACCCCCAACTTGGTCAGATCTGCTCCTTAAGACTTTATTCCATATGGTCCCTGTGTGGCATTCCGTATCACCTGTCTCCAAATTTTATGAGTATAATAAATCCCTTAATCTCATGTGTCAGAAGGATCCTTAAAGACTCCACAAGGGGGAATGGTACCCAGTTTACAATAATGCAACACTGTTTTTTTTCTTTTGGACCCAGCAATTCTCAAAACAGTACTAAATCGGTAATGAATGAAGTTTATGTATTCTTAATGCCCATTAATTTTATCAGTCCTGCAATGTCTCAATGTCTACACGCTGGCTGAGTATATATATATATATATATATATATATATATATATATATATGTAATGCTTAATTATTTAAATCTTTGTCTTGTCTATTTCTAAAGTAAATCATGAAGCTGGCAAGATTTTATTAACAATAATAAATTGCAAAACTCCACCCAAACAAAGCTGTTGAAAATACTTCTACAGTCTTTTATTTCCAAACCTACTTTCTGCAAGAAATAAAAAAGTCCTTGACTGAGTAGCAGCCCCCAGGTAGAATCTTATCTAAAGATCCTAGGAAAATGAAGAAACAGATTGTCTTTATAAATGAACACACATACACAGAAGTCGAAACAATCCGTTTCTATTTTTAAATAGAAATAAAGTAAGGCTGACTTTTTTCACAAGTAAATTAAATGCTTAACAAGTTGATATCTAGCAGAAACCAAAGCTTTTGGCAGTCATCAATTGTGCTAAATTTGTGGCATCAAGTTAATTGTGAATTATGTGGCACCTTCTTAAGATATAACTTTGAATGGTAGATTTAGAGATGTTCCTTTCTGTGTTCTAACGGCTTGGTTGGTCCAATAATCCAATTAAACACAGAGTATTCAGCCCTCTCGCCTAGAAAAGCACCCACACTTAGCAATCTGAAATCAAATGGTTGTGGTGATCACTCTGCCACATACAGTGAGAATGTGACAATTTAGGAAGACAATGGGCATGTTAATCTATTCAATGGAGCTTCAAAGCTAGTAACATTCAAAAGAATAAATAAAAGCATAAGCTTTACAGCTGTTTAGACAGATGAGCCAACAAGGATACCAGTATATACTTCCATTCTTTCCTTGTTATCATAGAACAATTGCTATGCCAGTAAATTAGATAGTTTTCTTTTCCTTTTGTCTTATTTATGTTGTCTTGCAGGCTTGTCATTACTTTTTCAATGTGTAGTGTAGATCATACGCTAAGGGACCAACTCTAATAAATTATATGCTGTCAGGATTTGTCACTCTGCCAAGGACAATTTGCACGAGACTTAAAAAGTCTTCTTAAGGTGTCTTTAATTCCAGAATTTTCAAAGCAGGAGGTTTATCATCTGCTCAAAGGCATGCCCACAGTGTGCTGTTACTGAAGATTTCCCTGGCTTTGATATTAGGAAATTCCTTTAAATTTGGTGGAATTAATGAACAGTAGCTTTAACATCCAACTTTTATTGACAACTACTTTCTTATACAGTAACTATATGAACTACCAGAAAAACTGGTTTGTAAATTCCTCTATGCTACAAGTCCATACCTTTTGCACAGAGATAATTGTAGTGGATATTCATTGATACTTCCATGCAAAATAGCTCAGTCTCACTCTGCCTTCTTCAACGTCTGCTAAATTGCCTTTCAATTCCATATGACTCTATAAAACTTGCCAATCAATCTAAAGCTTTTTAAACCCAAGAGTGAGATCATTTGAATCTCCTGATCAATATTATTGGCTCAACATAGGAAAATTGTTTATCCTTGGACCAATCAGCAGATCTTTCTTGATGAGACAGTCTAAATACAGAACAAGCTCGGTGTGATTGAGCATTCCTGCAATTCCAGGACTCTGATAGGCTGAGGCAGGAGGACAATTTTGAGCCTAGGCTAGGCAATTTAGTTAGAAGCTTCTCAAAATTAAAAAAAAAAAAAATGAAATGACTAGGGATGCAGCTCAGTATGAAGGGCCTGTGCTCAATCACCAGTACTGCAAAAACAAAACAAAAATAAAACAAAAAAATGAAAACAGTTGTATGAATAATGCCTATTTGATTAGAATACTGATTGAAAAAAGAATCTGATATTGAGATACAAAAGAAAATAAAAGCTGGAACTTCCATAATTTCTGGAGTCATTACTAAGACTAGCTTCTTTCTAGATCAGGTGCACCAATAAATTACTCTTGTTAAGTTTGATTGAATCAAGTTATTGCTTATTGCCAAACGACAGTTCTGCATGATAGAGTAGGAAGTATAAAAGTAGTTACTGATGTCAGTGTTGATATGAATAAGGGCTCAGGTTTACAACATACATGTCTTCCTCTCTTTCTGTATTCTAGTGAAAACTATAATAAAAATTATGAGTTATATTTCATAAATTATCTCATTTGTAAACACAAAATCAAGAGGATTTGCTAAGGAGCTATAACTTGAGGGATAAATACTAGGGATTAAATGTGAGTGGATTAGGTCTCCATGATTTACTTGGAATCCATTCATTCATCAAAAATTTGATGAATGGCTATCTATGGGAATCAAGGCACCAAGCAATTTGAAGGCATCAAAACTACAACGATGGCATTGCCTTGATTATAGAGATCTGAGACCATGACCATTTAATGAATAATTAAAACTTTCACTCATTCATTCACTTATTCAATTACTTGAGGAATTCATATAATGTTTCAAGAACTTTGACACATGTTGTTGACATGAAAATGAACAAAAAATATTTCAGTCTTCAAAAGGTCACAGGTGTTAGACATAACTCTTACCAGTGCAGATAAATAATACAACCCATGATGCCAGCTCTTTCCAAGCAATAAGAAATAATAGCAAGTTATGAGAATTTTTGAGCCCAAGCTCTTAAAACTTTGAGTATCAAGGTAGTTGTAGTTTTTATAAACTTTATATTCTCTGGGGTACTGTCTCTGGTCTTAATAGATAAGCAAATAATTTAATAACATGTGAGTGATTCTATAGAGTAAGAGATTTTGGGATTTTCTCAATTCACTTATGGATGGCATTCTGGAAAAATGATACGTGAGTGTTAAAAAATGAATAGGCAACACTGAGATTATTCAAGAAGTACATCCCAGAAAGTTGAAACAGGGTATTTTAAGGAGACAAAGATAGGACGAGCCATGAAACACTGGGAATATGAAAGAACTCTCATACTTCTAGAGCACAGAGGCTCAAGGGATAAGGAAAAACAAGGTACAGGGTTGTACCTTTTAGCTAAGTTGTGTCCAAGCCTATGGGCTGCTTGGGAAAAGAGTAATTTCAAATCTCACACATTTAACAATAGACAATAAAACAATGAAAACCAAGAAACACCTTGTAATGCTGAGCTCAGACTTGCAACACATTTCTCTCAAGAGATTTTCTTTTGCTGGCTAAGCCTCTTATGTTTGGCACAAAAAAACATTGTCAAATATAAGCTTGATTCCAGCAGGAAAAATTAAGATACTCTTGTCCCAGTTATTTACTACAACTGTGCTAAATCTAGATACCTGCTTACCTGACAATTCACACAGAGAATGCCCTTAGGTTTTCCTATAAAATCCACTATTTGGACTCAGTGCATCAGTAAAACTGATAGGCATGAGAACTAAAATAAAATAAAATAAAGTCTAAAAAGAGATGAGAAAAAATGGTACTATATTTTTTAAATTGGATCTTTTAAGTTTTCTTTTTATCTAAATTCTAATTCATACTCAGTAAATTGACTGGTCTTTAAGGGCAGAAACAATTTATAGTTCTTACTACTCTCAATGTATTGAACAATGCATAATGTGATCAACCTATATCTGTTCACCTAAATTCACCATCGTACTAGTGATTCATGGCTACATAACAAGTTAACTCTGAAACTCTAATTTAAAACAGCAGACATTTATGTACAATTTCTGTGGGTCAGAAAGCTGAGAGTGGCTTGACAAGTAGTTCTAGTCCTGTATCTCTTGCACAGCAATGATGAACGTTTTTGCTAGGGTTTTACTTTCCCAGAGCTTAACTATAGGGACAGTCACATCTAAGCTTGTTCTGTGATATTTGCAAGCCTGAGAACATTCACCACTATGCTTACTAACTGGGCTCAGTGCACAGGGCTGCTTTATAATCTAAGATCTGGCTTCTCTAGAATAGACTGACGGAAATAAGAGATAATACTCAGTGTGGAAGCCACAAGTTTTATGTCTGCTCATCATTTCTCCCTTATTCTCTTCATTATAGATACTCCTCAGATTTTGATGGTGTTATTGAACATAGTCTAAGTCAAAAGCATTTAATATACCTAACTTATCAAACATCATAGTTTAATAAACATTACACTGTGCAGGACGAGATTTTTACAATGGTGATGCTCTGCTGGCTGGGAGTTTTCGTTGGCTACCACTGCAACCATCATGAGACAGTTTCCACCACGTATCACTAGTTAAGGAAAAGAACAAAATTCAAAATATGGTTTCTGCTGAAAGGGGATCATTTTCAAACTCCCTTAAAGTTGAAAAATCCTAAATCAAATTATGATTATGGGACCATTTTTATAATTGAATCAATAACTCCAGCTCACACTTATGGATAGGAAATTATATAGAGCAGTAATTACCAAGAAATAGGATTCATGGTGAGCCACCTTGGAAACTCCCTGCCATAAACATTTAAAGAAAATTTAAACAACTGAAAACAAAACTACTATAAAATCAAGCTGTCTCACTTCTGAGTATATATCTGAAGGAAAGGAAGTAAGCATGCAAAAGATACCTATATTCCCATGTTCACTGTGGCACCATTCACAATAATCAAAATATGGAATCAGCCTAGGTGACCATCAACAGGTGAATGGAAAAAAATGCATTGTATATACAAGATGAAATATTATTCACCATTAAAGGAAATTCTGTCGTTTGCAGAAAATGAAGAAACTGGGAGATATCATGTTAAGTGAAATTAGACAGACATAGAAAGGCAAAAATCGTATCTTTTCTTTCATATGTGGAAATCAAAATAAATAAATAAGTAAGACAAAATATGATGAAAGTATAAAGGGACTTTTAAGGACTAGAAGGTGGTCTGGGGGGAAGACAGGGATGACAATGAGGAAAAGGGTAGAAAAAGGGTGGATGGATATGATTAATGCATGATATATGCATTATGCAAATGTCACGGTGAATCTGATTTTCTGTAAGCTGAGCAAGTATTCAGAAAACCATGCCCTATGAGATGTGGCTTTACTTGAAGACTCTTAAAGTCACCAATAAAATCATCCTTAATTGGCTACGAAGCTAATACAGCTTTATTGGTGGAAACTAATGAAAAAACTAGCCTTTCGTCCTTTTCTTTTTCATAGTATAGAAGCAAATCAACTAAGAAAACACAGTACATGCACAGAGGGAAGGCTCAAGCAGAATATCCAGGGACTCAGAGAGATTTTGGAAAAAAATTAAGCTTTGGAATTAGAATTGAGATCTATTGTAATCAGATGTGAGAAATGTAGAGATTACCAATGACTTTTCATGTGCATAGCTAGTTGTGAGATTGCATTTCGATATCAGTTTTTCTTGCTTGATAGAAAGGAGGCTGTATGATTTAGTGGACTATATTTTACTGACCAGCTCCATGGAATTGATTGTTATCTATTTGAAAAAGGTATAACTACAGCAAGCATAGAAATATTGAATTGTCTGATTCGTAGAACAGTGCCTGATATACAACCAAATATTCACTTTTAATATTTTTCTCTGGTGGAGAGAAATAAACAATGAGTGAAAGAATGTGTTTAAACATCTTGCCTTTGCAATGAAAGATCTGCTATTTAATGGCTGCTTTCCCTTCTGCAGGAAGTCCTTACAGACTACTGCACCACACAACATCACCTACCTTTGCCACAATACACGCTGTCTCCCAATACCCACAGAAGCATATAAGAAACTAAGGAGAAAAGCCTTGCTCAAAAGGATGATTTGCAGACCAGTCATCCTCTCACAATGAGTTATGCACAGAAGCAATTAGTTGAAGTCAGCAGCGTTAAAAGCACAAGAAGCAGTGACTAAGCTGGCTTTGTGAAAAAGCACTGCGGTGTGTATTTCTAGGTGATCAGATCACTGGATACTCAATTTTGTGTAAATAACCATAAAGCAAATCCTAATCTTTGGAAAAAGGCTCTATTATACTCAGGGTTTGCAAGGGAAACAATTTAATACAAGACACATAATTTATAGAATTATTTTATAATAGTCACCCAAAGAGTCAAATAAAAAAAAGAAGTACAAGAAATCTATCCACACACTAAAGACCCAAAGAATCCAGCTGGGGACCTGGATCCCACAGCAATGTCCTACATGAATTCAGCTGAAGACCCAGAACCCACAACAATGTCTCATACAAGTGGGTTTCACAGATCAGAGCTGGGAAGGTCCTAAGATCAGTGGCAGAAGCTAGAAAGTTTGTGCTAGTGGAATGAAGGATCTGTGCCAGTGGGCTGAGTGACCTACACCTGCAGCCAGGAAGCAACAATCAAGGGACACCAGAGCTCCCCTGAGAAATACCACAGCCACCCTCAACAATGAGGAGATCCTGAGCTCCGCCAATAATGAGAACAGCGAAGTTCTTATCTGGAAGAACAGCGTGATAAGCTTCTCTAGGAGAGTGAACAGCACACCATTTTCCCTCCAGAGCCAGGAAGCTATGCTCAAAGTAAGGACCAAACTCCCCAAAAGTGAATCGCAGCCATTCTCAGTGACAACAAGTTTCCTGAGCTCCTCTGACAATGAAAATAGCCAAGTTCACATTAGGAAAAAAGCTGGACAATGTCCTCCAGAAGAACCAACAACAGTATCTCTTCCTCTCCAGTTCTTTGTATGTTGTTTGCAACAATCCTCAGGTGGGCCTTCCACACCCAATACCAAGTTGATTCAGTTCAGTTGGGTGTTACCAGTTGGCCACCCATTGCAAATCCACCACAGGCTCCAATTTTCAGTGAGAACTATGGCTACCACAGTTTTTTCTTCCTAAGTTTTTAAATGCTTGTGAGCATTGATATTAAATTTCTATTAGATAAGCTCAGTGAGACATGGCTCTTGGAATTTTGTGTATAAGTGGGAATTATTAAAGTTCTATATTCCTTAAGAGCAAAGAACATATGATGTTTGTTAGGTAAAACATTCCTTACACAATTTGTCTCACAGTAGCAGTTGAAATGGTAAATTCTTGGTAGCCCATATTAGATGTCAAACTTCACGAGGGAAGGAAGTATATTTACCTAATTCACTAATGTATCCTACATAGTAAACTTCCTGTAATATTGTAAGTTCTTAATAAATATTCATCAACTGACTATTTAATGAACTGGCATCATTTTCAAAGGCTCATTATAAACAGGATATGAATTTTCATCCTCTCTTGTCCTGATTTAATAGGCTCAAATTCCTTTAATAAATCATGCATTGCATAAAACTCCTGTCACTAAAAACAAAGACACATCATACTGTGTTTGCTCCAGTTTTCTTTCTTTCTAGCCTTGGTTGCTTTTAATTTCAACAGTTATGATGTCCAGAGTGGACCATATGGTCAAAATGTCAATGGAACTGAGAATTAGATTTTTTACAGAAGAAAGAAATCACTGAAACAGGCAAAATGCTTGTATTTACATTTTTACATAGGTATATAAATAGGCTTACTGGACTTGTTTAACCTCTTCTGTAAATTTCTGTTTATAATTAATTATGTCCTTTTTTTTTTCTTGTATTAGATATTGAACACAGGGCCTTCACACTGAGCTACATCCCTAGTCCACTTTTTTTTATTTTGACACAGTATGTTGCTGTTACCCCAGCTGGGCTTGAAGTATGATCCTCCTTCCTCAGCCTCCTAGGGTGCAGAGATTCCAGTTGTGCACCACTAGCTGTGAGAAGCTTTTAGTGCCTTATCCCTGTTTACCTTCTAATCTAACTGTTACTGCAGCAGATATGTTTCCCACGTGTGTAACACTGTGCTACTTTCACCTGAAACACGTCATTTAATTGTCTACTAATTCCCTACCTTTTGAAAAAAGACATCTCCCTGCATTAGGCATGAACTCAGATAACTCCTAGCCTGGAGGAAGGTTGAAAACTTGTGTCAGGTTTCTTCCTGTAGACAGAATCCACAAATCTATCATTTATCTATCTTTCTCCCTAGAAATAGTATCAATAGATCTATATGTCGGTCTGTCTTTTATCTCTATCTGTCTAATTATCTATCTAACCATCAATTACCAGGAATTCATGGTGACTGGAAAAAAATCTTCAGACTAATGTTAAAGTTCAAGGCAGAAGCTACAAGGCTGCTATTGAACCAGGAAAAGCCATGGTCCCTAACTGAAGGTTACTGAGCAAAAGAATTCTCTTGTACTTGGGTGAAAGTCAGCTGTTTTGTTTTTCAGACCTTCAACAGAACAGATGAAGCCTACAGCATTATGAAGGACATTTGGCATTACACGTACTGCACATGTAAATGTTCCTCTCATCCATATTCACCCTCACAAACACCTAAAATAAGTTTGACATAATATCTAGACACTATGTGTCACAGTCTAGCTGATGGGCAAAATCGATCACCACATATCCCACTGAGAAAATCTTAAAGATAAGAAATGGGTGAGTGGTTAAACATTCCTCCTTTCTATCCTTCAGGTGAGCAATTGTGAGGCATCTTCTACATGACACTTCATAGATTTTCAGAAAGAATAACCCCTGGTGATCAATTCACAAATTCATTCTATTGTTAACTTCTTCTAAACTCAATGCCTATTGAATTCTCTTCAGTATTCCATTCTCCATTACAGGTCCCCTATCACTTTCTAAATAAATGATCTATATTCATATCTTAGGCTCTACTTCACAGGTAAAGGAAGCCAGTTAATAAGATAGACAGAACTTCCTTTCATATGTGTCCTGTTGAGAATATATAATCATCTTTGCTGATATATATATATATATCTGTTGGTCTTCCCAGTGTTCATTTCCAAGCAGGGTCATTGGGCCTAAGTTGCAAATATCTGCAAAGGAAGACTTACCTATAAGGGTGATAACTCTCTGAGTTTGATTACATAAAAAAATATTAAGAAATAGATTCACATTTTTTACTTATCAGCATCTCTTTCTTTTAGTTGGAATAACTTCTTTTATCATTTCTTATAGGACAGATCTGGCGGAGATATATTTCAGCCTTTGGGAATATCTTTATCTTTCTTTCATTTCTAAAAGATAGTGCTCCTTGGTATAGTATTTTTGGTTGCCACATTTTCCCCTCAGTTTTGCAAAACTGTCAGGTAAATCTCCTCTGGCCTATCAGGTTTCTTCTGAGAAGTCTGCTGTCAGATGAACTGGGTGAACTGGAATACTCTTATGTATCATTTGTTCCCTTGTCTTGCTGCCTTCAGAATCTTCTCTTTAGCTTTCACAATGAGAAGTTGTATTAAACCTGAATGGGGACATTTCATTTTCCTATACCTGCATATTTATATATTTCTCAAGATTTGGGGAGTTTTTATGTTAGTCTTTCCTTGAACAAATTCTTTACCTTTTTGGTATTCTTAAATCCCTCTTGAACCACAATAATATGAATATTTGCTGATTTATGCTGTCCCAAAGTCTATGTACTGTGTCTCCACTCCCCTTCGTTCTTTTTTCTTCTTTCTCTTCTGAATCTCTATTATCAGAGAGCCTGTCTTCAAATTCACTAATCCTTCTTTCTGTTTGATCTGTTCTGACATTGATAACTTCTATCAAATTTTTAATTTTACTTAGTGTATCTTTTAGCTAAAGGATTTCTGTTTGATGTTTCCAATTACTTCCATCTCTGTTAAGTTTCTCTGTATTGAATTGCTTCTCAGTATTCTCTTGAAGCTCACAGAGTTTTCTTTTTAAACAACTATTTTCAATTTTCTATCCAAGAGTTTACCCATGCTAGTTACTATCTAAATGGAGTCTGCCACCTTACTTTGTCTACTAGATGAGATCATGGTTTCCTAAAAGATCTTGATGCTTGATGTTACATTTTACACTGAAGGATTAGATTTTTTTTTAAAGTCTTCATAATCTGGATTTGTTTGTACCTATTTTCATCACTTCTTCATCAGATTGTAAGACAACTGCAGACATGGAATGTATGTGTTTTATTTGGAGTTAATTCTTCCATGTTAGACATGTTGAATGAAAGGCCAAGAGAATAGTGTTATTGACTACAGTACTAGAAATAAACATAAAACCCAAATCAATAACAAAATTATTATTTGGCTTCTTTTTATTCCACCCATAAGTTTAACCTCTTGGATTATATCACAAAAGTAAAATTATTGTTCATTGTTTTTTGCTTCCTAGCATTCCCTTCCATTTTCCACTGCTTTTCCTCTTGCTTCCAGAAATCCTGGGCTCTGATTGAGTACTGTGCTACTGTGCATTCTAGCATTGTACAGTAAATACATAGCAGCATAACTGTAACAATGTCCAGCAGATATGTGAGCTACTTCTGCAATTTGTGTACCTCAACACATATTCATAAGGTGAAGTCTGTTCATATCTGTCAAAGTTTGCAACTCGAATGTTCGTAAGTCAAGGACTTACTGTTTAGATCTTGTTAAAATTAGTCAGACATACAATACTGACCCTCAACTATAGAACAGAAAGCAAAATAGTAGTCCATGCTGCAAAACACTTCATAAGGACCTTCTATATTAATCTATGATTACACCCACTGTGATAATACTTGTAACCCTATAGTTTTAAGAACTTTCAGTGCTTTTTCTGACTTTTAATTGTATGATGTGGTTGCACTGGTAGTAGGAGTATCTTCTTTATTCGTATATAAAATAGTGAAGTGCAGTCATTTCCGAGAAATGTATTTAATTATATCAAAATTCAATCAAAAATTTTTGCAAGGTTCAGTATTGTTAATACACCACACGAAGTTTATATAAATTTAACTTAAGTCCAAAAAACTAAATGTTTCAAAAAGTTGTTAACAAATATGACTTGATATTTTGACATTTAAAAAAATGAATGAATCTTACTTAAAATTTTATGAACACTTGAAGTCTAAGGACCTCATATTTGGAATAACTGGCTGCAAAAACTATGATTTACATGCTGAAATGGTAAACACATTCCCTTCCACAAATGGTACATGTTGAAAGAAGGAGAGAATATTGAATTTATCATTCTATATATGCAATGATCTACTGTAACTATTTTCTTGTATCCCATTTTCTAAAGCCCATGGCTGTAGAATATTGAAGAGACTCATATATATATGAGGGTTATTTTTAAATTAGAATTTTGGAGTCTGACTTTACAGGTTTGAATATTTATTTTTCTTATTTGCTATGTGGTTATGACCAAGATACTTTCGTGCCCTGTACTTGACATACATTTCATGTGTGTGCCTCCAAAAATACATGTATTAAATCCTAAGCCCCTATGGAATGACATTCGGAAATGGAACCTTTGGGACGTAATTAGATTTAGACGAAGTCACGAAGGCCAGGCTCTTATGATGTAATTAGTGCAATTATAGGAAGATACACTGAAATTCCACTTCTGTTTTTTGATGACCTCTGAAAGAAAAGGTCAAGTGAGTCCTCAAGAGAAGGCCCCCTCTGCTGTACAAGGGGAGACTCCTCACCAGAAGCTGGCCATGCTGGTAACCTGATCTCTGATTTGTAGCATCCAGAATGGTAGGAAAATAAATTTTTGTTGTTTAACTCACCCAGACTACAGTGCTTTTTTTTTTGGAAGTCCAAGCAAAGACAGTACTTCAGATTCCTCATCTGTTAAATAGGACAGCAATAGTTTGCTTTAGCCTATGATATTATAGGGGAATATAAATTATCTTTTTTTTACTTAGTAATAGATTTGATGGTAAGTTCCTTCATCAAACTTAATGTCCATTCAAACAGGGAAACAGTCTCAGATTTGGAGTATTTCAAGGCTCTTATTTTCTGCTGCAAAAGAGGTGTGATCATTGCCTTCATGTTTTTCAAATTCAAAAGGATTTGAAAATGCTGAGATCTATAAATAAAATCCCTTGAGTTCAGCCTGCATATACGACTTATAACTGAATTTTGCTATACACCGTGTTTCAGCAGGTCAAACATATTATATAAAAATGAAAAAAAATTCCAATAATAGTGAGGATATGCAGTTAAATGGAGCAAACAGAAGATGATTTTTCTTTGCCAATGTGTAGATTTTCACATGAAAAATTAGAGATGCACCAAGCTTAATCTAAGCCAGAAAATGCACAGGGAGTTATATGGAGTAAGCTAGCTTATTCTGGAACATCAAATCTGAAACCCTTGACAAAATGGCATCAGGCGTTAAGCTATATTCTGGAGAGAGGATGCCACTGAATACGCCTTGACAGTCCATCTGGTAAATATGAATGTCATTTAGCGGTCTGTTTCCCAATCAGTGGCATGCTAACATCTCAATAAAATAAGAATGCAGGTCGGGTGTCAATCATTCTATGCCTTCTCAGTTTCTGAGGGACTTGTCTCACCTGCAATAGCACGGAAAAAATTGCTCTCCTTCTGAACAGATGAAAATATTAGAGCACTAAGTAACACTCCCCAGAATGCCCTCAATAAATTCAATCTGCTTGGAAAGAAACTTGGCAAATGGCTGACATTTTCTAAATGTATTAATTGAATGATCTTCTTTTTATATGTAATATATCTGGTATATCTGGTAGATGGAAAAATAGTCCAATAGTTTTCACTCATCTTGTCTCTTCCATGTCTTTTACAATAAAGGTGGAATATATCATTAACTTATGTTAACTCTCTTACATCTGAGTATTCACTTGTCAGATTGAGCCGATGAGATGAGAAGTCTGTTGCGGTAATGGGATAAATGTAGAGATCTACTCCTGTATCTTACCTAACCCACAGGCCTTTTTGGCCTTAAAAGTGAATGTGATACTTAACATTGCATCAGCCGTCCTATGACCATGAGGCAATTGGCCTCAGTTACACATAACAAGAGTTGAAAGATGGACATTCTCAGTAACATCATCAAAAAATAGATATATTGTATAAAATTTAAATATGAGAAACATTTCCCAACAGACATTCAAATCATCCCTGCAGAGGACAGACAGATAGAGTTAAAGAGGAGAAAGACTTGAGATAACAGAAGAGATCTGATCCAGGAAACAAGTGGCTTCTAGAAGCTGAGCAAGATTCATGGCTGACAGCAATCAAATCAATAGTGAAATCAGTTCTCAGTCATTCAGAGGGGATCCCTCAAAACCATCTGAGAAGTCACAGAAGACTTTTCCTGAGATACTCCTGTTAAGGAAAAAAAAAAAACGCATGGCAAATACCTTCATTTTAGTTTTCTTTTACCGGGGATTGAACTCACAACCTCACACCTGCCAGGCAGACATTTAGACCACTGAGCTAAATCCCTGGCCCTATTTTTTGAGACAGGGTCTCACTATGCAGTTCAGGCCGGCCTTGAACTCACTTTGTATCCCAGGCTGGTCTCGGATTCACAATGATCTTCCTGCCTCAGCCTTTGATTTTAGTTTTCTGATATTCAAAGTAGAGAATCAACTGAGCCCAATAGGTCTTTGACTTCCAGCATTGTAAAATACTTGTATGTGTGGGATTTTTTCCAAACTACTATACTTGTAGTATTTTATTACAGCATCAATAAGAGACAAATACACTTGCCAAAAGCAATTTGTACAATAATCTGTGATAGAAAATAGAACACCCTAGGTAGTCAAATAATAAAAACAATGACAATAACAAAAAAGGTAATAATAGTGATGAATATGAATGAATATTTGTTATTTTGTGTCAGGATCTGCTCTGAAACAACACATTAGGAGACTGTTTCTCCAAGTTTATGTCTTAGCAGCTGTAACAGAAAATAAGCAAACACAAAAGAAAAATATCAGTGCTAGATAGGTAATTGAAATGCAGCAATTTCAAAGAAAATTGTTTTAAAATAATTTAGATTATATGGTCAGGGAAGTTGTCTTTGTGGAGGTAGGAGCAAGGGAAATCTGAAATTATAGAAAGGAAGAGGCTAATAAAACTTTGAGGAGGACAATGCAAAGACTTGCAAAAGCACAATGATAGAAACGAAGGAGAAATATTTGGTTTCAAGCAAGAAGAGTCATAGCACAAAAGAAAGAGATGATACATGATATGTGGAAGAAAAGGAGAGGAAAGATGAGCAAGAATAGGGCCTCCTCAGTCATGAACAGCTTGTATTTTGTTCTTAGGGTGGTGGAAAGTCCCTTAGCTGAAATGTTTAAAATGATCACTGAAGGTGGATAGTGTCAGATTATTTTAGACACAGATTAAATAGGACTTTTTGAAACATTTGTTGTGGAGAAAAAGATAGGAATATCGTCAAGAAAAACTTCATATTTTTAATTTGAGCAGCTGCATGGATGATAATTCAGAAAATTGAGATGGGAAAGAACCAAGAAAGTTTAGCAGGTGGAGTGGATAGGCTGGAAAATCAATTCTGCTTTGGTTATTTTAATTTTGGGAAAATGATTAGCTAGTCTTAGGGCTGATTTGAATATCTACTGGGCAATATTTTCCATATTTAATCATAATACATTATACTTCTTTTTTTTTGGTTAGTTCTTTAAACTACTTGCACGTTCCTTATTTCTTTTCACTAAGTAAAATCTATTTTCACTTATAAAAATGTGTTTCAAATGAAAATGCGAGGGCAAGTAGATAATACATCCACTTTATTTCTGCAGTAGTCATACAAAAGGAAGGACATCTTAAAAATAAATGCATTGTGAAAAAAACTATTACTTTGACTTTTGGTTTCTGTCACTTAACCAATGTTCCGAACACATAGTCTAATTACTTCATTACAATAAACAGAGAGGGCACAAAAGGAAAGAGTAAAAAGAGAGAAATTGAGATATTAATAAGTATTAATTTGATGTCACAGTTTTTACAAAATAAGACAAGGTCTTTCAATTCTTTAGCTCCTATCAATTATTTCAAGAATCTTTTCCCTTTTTAGGTGATTTACAGTGCGCAATGCCACATAAGTTTACTATTCAATTTTTTCTCACTTAGTGCCTATAATCATTGGGTGGTACATAGCCTGCAGTTTGAGAATATGCATGTGAACCTAGTAGATATTAAGGAGGCACAGTTAAAACCCATAGAACACATATATATTCCTGACTCTCAAACATTTAAAAGGCCAATAAATATTTTAAAGGAATTAGAAATTTAAGATGTGCCAGACACTAAAATGATACTTACATGTTACCATATTTAAGCCAAAAGTATTTGTATTGAGCTAAGCAACCACTTGTTCCCCATTATGATGTCAGCCCTGCACTCCCAGTCTATCTGTCAGATTGAGTTTTTCTATAACTCTTCAGGCCAAGATAAAAATAATTTTTTGCAAAAAACACTTCCTCCACTAATCAATGTTTAAATCACAGACATATTTTGTCTGTGATCTGCTTCTCCAGTTATTTAGCCAAGCTTTGGGTAATATTTGTTTGTAGGAAGTATCAAAATAGTCTCTTTCCATAAGTTTGGCCCATGCCATCTCTCCTCTTATTTGGAAAGCTTTTCACATAGTTTCTTTTCCAGGGATATCTCTGTGAAAATTTAGAACACTAGGCCGTGTTAACTTTGTTTAATATAAAAATTCTGGATGGATTATGTCAGAAAAGAGAGTTAAAATATTTTAAGGCACTTAATTACATCTTTCTTTTAAGAGATGATCATGAGATCATGAGTTTATGTGTGTGCAACTGGAACAGGGAGTCTGGGTCTGGTGATTTTTGCTACTCAATTTATTTCTCCTGAAGTCAATGATTCAATGAGTAATATAATTTGGTATCTCTCTCTCTCTGTCTCTCTCTCTCTCTCTCTCTCTCTCTCTCTCTCTCTCTCTCTCTGGTTCTCTGCACTATGTCATCACTTACTACATCACCTAGGTTTGAGGGATTGCTAAATATATTTGTTAATTATAACTGATTGAGCTGTGCATGTATTGGGCCTGTAATTCCAGCACTAAATAGAATGATGCATGAGGATCTCTGTGGTTTAAGGACAGCCTGAACTACAGAGTGAGACCCTGTCTCAAAAAACAAAACAAAACAAAACTCACTAAAATAGCTAATTGGAGGGGATTACTGCATTATCAAAAGGGAAATGAAAAGTCTCAGTCATTTCTCCCTTTCTGGAACACTTGCACAACAAAAGCTTTTTAAGCTTCTCTCAGTGAACTGGTGAACAAACGTGGCTGGTTGTATCTTAACAAGCCTACGTACCAATCTTGACTTTCCAATTACTTCACAATGTGCAAATTAATAAATCAATCAAGACTTATGTAAGCATCCACAAATTAAAAGATTAGAGGCAGCAGTGCTTCCAGTGAGCTCTTATTCTCTAGTTCAGTTTCATCAGAAAATCCCTCTGTCTGAAGAAGAGGGCTTTTGAAAATAGTGGGTGGTATGTATAAGAGGTATCTGCTCAGTTATGAATAAAGGCTAACCTATTGTTTGGACTGAGCATTTGAATCATGAAACCTACCATTTCATCTCTTCTAACATTTTCTGTTTAGAGACTTCTACATATGAAAACAAAAACCGAATCACTCATAGTATTTGATTTTTATATTTGCAACATACACACATGCTTACTTTTCATACAGTTGACCAATTTTTGTCCATCGTAGACTATAATAGAGGTTGTATATTCTCTTTTAATGCTCCCAATTATTTTCACTTTAGCTTACAGGTATATATTTTTCATAGACCTATACTTATTTCCAGCATCTGCAACATTTTTCTATTCCCTACGCAAAGGTGAATCCAATATTATGTATGCAGGTTTGTATACATTTTCTTTTATATAAAAATATAGTTTTCTAGCAATCACAATTGGTAACAAAGTCAAAAGTTGACTACACCTCACATCACCATTATAGGCTGACTTAGAATGTTTATTAATCAGCAAACAAATTTGCTGTGCAAAAGACAACAGCAAAATATCAAAGTATGAAAAATGAACCCTCGTTTTGTTTTAAAATCAATTGGGAGAAAATCGATGACCTCTAGTGTAGGAACTCTATGCTCACCTCTAGAGACCTCAGTATTATTGCAATGGATTCACAAATCTTGAAAATAAATATTTGTTCAATCAACAAATGAAAACATTATTAAGACTAGTCTTTTACTGGGTTTGGTGTATGGCATATGGCTGCATATTTCACAATAGCTCTCAAAAGGTGGGTTTTGTATCAGCATCATCAGTCTAAATATACAAATGCAATTTCTCATGTTTTACTTCAGAAGCACCATACAAGAAATGATGTAGACGGGGTCTAGACTTCTTTCATTCAAAGGCCATCATTTAATTCCAATGCCCATGAAAATGTTTGCAGCATGTATTTTGTAAGAGCTGTAAAAGAAGCACTAGTTTGTCATCAGTGTTAATTACTGTAATTTATCCTAATGATATTATGATGTAATTATGGATTGTTAAAGTGTCAAAAGATATATCCAATAGGATATTTATCATAGAACTGCTTATAGTTGTGATAAAGAATAATAAAATGATGGATTCTTTATATAAAGAGTAAAACATAGGAGTTATTAATAATTAATTATTTAATACCCAGGAATTTTAAGTAGTAAATCCAAGACTACTACAATTTTCAAATGCATACAAATTGCTACATATGAAAGTCAAAAATAAGGGTAAAAATAATCAAAATATTTAAAGCCATACCTGTTTCTATCCATAATTTTCTTTCTTAGAGGTTTTGTCAAGAGTTCCAAATTGATGTGTGTGTGTGTGTGCACAAATGCATGCCTATATGTACATTCACATACATAGGCTCATACATATGTGTATGTATACAATTATTCTCAGTTATAAAATTTGGAAAATGTCTATTTAGTGAATAAGAATGCATACTAACTATGGCCTTTTATCTGGTTCAAAAGATGTGAAAAATATTTTCACTTAATATGAACATAAAAATAATGTTTATTTCTTACCATGTATTACATGTGCCACTCTTCACATTAGGCACCATGTACACTAGGTAATTCTGCTACCATGTTTACATTTGAGTAGAATAGCACAAGACAATATTCATCATGGAAATGAAAATTATACTTCACAAATAAAGTGGGTAACTGAGGAAAAGAATCACTATACAGAATATATACCTGAGGTTGGGGCTTTATTTTGTCTGGTGAGTTTAACTTTTCATTTAAATAATGCTAATTTCACTTCTGTGATAGTCTTGAAGTTCTGTTTCCATAAGTTTCTTTGTTTTCCCTTTTATTTATGCTTGATATAGAAGAAAAACAGACTTGGCAGAGTTCAATATGTACTAAAGAGGTTTTCGGATTTTCTCTTTACATTTACTAAGGTGAAAGTATTATCATATTTTTAGATACTTTTAGTAATCAATATTTTTTGATCAATGAACTCTAAAGAATTCTGATTACTCTTTTGAATGCCAGTTCTTTTCATGAAAACTACAGTTCAGGATTTTCTGTTTTTCTACCCTTGAGTACATTTGAAGAACTGGGAAGAATGGACCATGGGTGTAACTTCGAATGAATGACAGTCTGTAAAATTCTTCACACATAACAAGTTTTGTTTCCAGGTGCCAGATATATAGCTACAATTTTCTTTGGCAACAAATAAAAGTGAGCTACTATTTCCAAAACTTTAAATAAAAAATGATTTCCCTGGAGAAATAATAAACTACTTGTAAAACAAAGAACATGGTTAAAATTCAAAGGGATTATTTGAAATTTGAAGTTTTTCCTCTTTCCTCATGACCTCTCCAAGCTATTTTTGTTTTTCTGCTCTTTGTTATAATGACAGAGGCCAAATGTTGCTTAGCTATCCAAATTAGCTGACAAATCTCAGACATGATGATTAGAAAACAATCACTTTTTCTTACATTTTGGTTTAATGTCAAAGTGTTTCCCACATTTTCTCTTTTCAAATTAAGACAAGTATTAAAATAATTAATTTACTTAATTGAATAAATAGGAAAATATACTTTAGGATAATCATACAGTTGATCTCCAACAATGCTAAAAAAGAATATAGCTGTCAATGTGGGATAATGGATACTATTGAAACCAGTAATTTCTTTTTTCAGTGAATTTTTATTTGAGACACTATGTTTAAATCTTCCCCAAATCAATTGCTTACAAAATGTATATACAGGATACCTGATTTGTTGATGTTTTGTGGAGCTGGGCATCAAACTCAAGGCCTTTCACATGATAGGGAGATCATGTACTAAGAAGTAGCAAATCTGATGAGGCTAAGGCAAAGGTCTGGGTCTTTAATAAATACAATATTAAAAATTCAGAAAAGACTCAGCAAACTATAGGAGATTCAAAGCCTCAGTACAGCTTGGTAGCTTTTCTTCATGCCTTTACTTGTATATGGCAGAACTTCTCAGACACCTATAGGAGATGATTTAAACAACATTACACTGTAAAAGATATGAGTCCTTTCCTCTTTCCTTAACTCTGTTGCCTTAGATCTCCCTATGACTGCAACATAATTTTTAACTTCTCTAATATTCTGTTAAGTAGGACTTACTTCAAAAGGAAAAATGCTCACACACTCCAATTATTATGATATTTAAGACAGCATTTTAACCTATTTTCAAAAGTTTATTTGCTGCAAATTTGAAACTGATTATAATTATAATTCCTCACTGTATTATAGTCTAGTGTTCATGTACTAATCCTTATTATATTGCCATGAAATTACAGAAGGGATATCAGAACTATTTTGTGTTTATTCTAAATACGCTAGATAAGCCATTAGCATTAATGTAGCTGAAGCTTTATTATTTTTCTTCTCAGAAAGAATGGAAATGAGTTTATTTAATATGAGATGATGGCTTCATATAATCATTAGGATTAGGTAATGTTGAAAATTTTTAAAAATCTTAATAGAAAAAAATTACTAAATTTCTATTCAACTGAAATACGTGGACTTCAATAATATGGTTGCAGCAGCTAGTTTGATTTAGTCTTTTGCAAGAATTAATTGAAAGAATGCTACATTCTGTAATCGTCCTATTCAGACCAGAGTAGAGAATAAGACACATGCGATCTCTGAATATTCCTTCTGTAAATTCATACAGAGCCTTTCTGTAGTTAAGCTTGGGTAGTCTTTTCACTGGAAATCTTAAAGTATGTTAGGAGTAGTAAGTTTGCAAATGCCTACTCCTGGAGCCACTCAAACACACAGATAAGGAGAAACTATAGGCTAACAACCCCCTCCACACATACACTCACACAAATACACACACACACACACACACACACACACAACCCCCTCCCAGTCTATTTTATCTCTTTATTCTTTAACAAAGGTTTAAAAGGAGCCAGGTGTGGTGGCACACGTCTGTTATCCCAGCTACTTGGGAGACTGAGGCAAGAGAATCGCAAATTCAAAACCAGGCTGAGCAACTTAGTGAGTCCATGTCTCAAAATAAAAAATAAAATAAAAAGGGATGGAGGTGTAGCTCAGCTGTAGCATTTCCTTGGTTTCAGCTTCTAGTTCTTTCAAAGCAATAGTAGAGACAGCAACAACAAAAATCAGGTGAAAACAAATATTGCCTGACTGTGAGTCACAGACTTTGAAATCAGGAATATCCAGGTTTGAATCCTGACTCTAGCCTTTAACTCAGATGTGTTAACTCTGATACTTCTGGGATTATTCATCTGGACATTGAGAATAGCAGCACCTCTCTTATTGTGTGGCTGAATATCTGGTAATATGTTTGTAATTTCTAAAGACCAACCTCTTCAAATTAAGGTGCGTAAAAACATACAATAGCATTTTTCAAAGTGGCAAAAATATTATCAACCTTCCATTTCCTAGGTATACGATACTTTGCACTGAAAGTCTTGATGAGACTGATGCCAGTATGGGGTAGGGAAATAAGTGGCAACATTGTTAAATGTTTTATACTTCAATCTTAAAATTGGACAATTTTTGTATTTAAATTAAATAGACCCCTTTAAAAATAATCATAAAGCAAATTCCCTTTTAAATTCAAAATCATTACTTCCTTTCTTTACTACAGAAGTCTCCAGAATGCCTTCAAATCTCTGTCTTATTTATAGGGCTACATCTTTTCAATTGTTCTTTTAAAAATTAAAAAAAGAAAACTTGCATAACTCTGGCAAAGCCAATATCTGACTACCAGCAACCACAGGTGGATGTCTTCACGACTGTTAAACCTTAAATCTGACCAGTGTAAGTTGAGACTGTGGCCCTGTGTTCTAGCTTGGGCCCATGGGAAACTCCCCGTCCTCTATGCACCTGTTTCTTTGTCTTTCAGTGACCCTACAGCATCTTCTCTGGTCTGCTTATGATTTCTCTGGGCTCCAGAGGCAATCATAGTTTTCATGTCCATCACCATAATTTAATTTTGCTTTTTCTGTAAATTCAATGAGAAAGGAATGATACGATATATCCTCTTTTGTGCGTGGTTTCCAAATGTAATGTTCTAGAGTTTTCCCTGATAGTTTCCTATATCTGTAGTTCAACCTTTTTCAATCATGAGTACTATTCCATCCAGTGGATGAGCGAAGTTTCTTATCCATTCACCCATTAATGGATAACTGTGGCTGCTCTTTCTTGTCCAGTTTTTGTCTTTTATGTGTTTTCTTCCATAACTATAGTGTATAGAAGCATGTTTTTATGTGTTTTGGGCAAAATTCTAGAATTGGAAGTGCTGTGCCATAACTTTGTAAGAAACTGCCACCCAACTTGAGGAGAGAGAGCTCACATTTTCTGAGCATTTCCCAAATTCAGACACGAGGCTATTCACACGGATCACCTTATCTAATCTTTTAACACTGAGAAGCAAATGATATCTTTATCCCTGATTTTCAGAAGTGTAAATTGAAGTTTTGAGAGGTTAGGAAGTGTGCCCCAAATCACACTGTTAGTAAGCTCTGCTGTGAGCGTTTGAAGCCAGGATCTTGGATAGAAGATAAGGCATGGACTACAGAGGAAAAGCAGACCCAGTTCATGCCCCAAAGTGGAAAGAACTGGTTGGAATTTCACAGTTCTCAGTTAGAACCTGTGACACAGCCTAAGTTGTTCTTAGTGAAATAACCTAATGGGTTGGAAAGTGATTTATTTTTGTACCTAGAGAATGTTCCCATTTCTTCCAAGTTACCCTTGACTAGTGACATGCTACAGCCAGATGAAGTGGGAGCTGCAGCATTATTTCATTCTGCAGCCAGTGGAGGCAGTTTGTCAGTCTCTGCTATTTTGCACAGGCCAGCACGCATCACCACTACCCTACAATTAACCTATCTGAATTAGGCTTCCAATTACTATCTAAGGAAACTGGCAGAACCTTTTGGGTATTCTCCATCAGGGGCTGAGTTAAGCATGCATTTACATGTAAATGGCCTTCTTTTCTCCTCCTCAGCCCGCTAATGAAATATTCTGCACTGCCTCCCTTACTGTGCTACACACATATTTTTAATAGGAAAATGCCTGTGATGGAAGGGAAAAAAATTAAAGCAAAACTACCTATTTAAAAATAGCCTTTGGAGAAAGCTGCTTACCCTTCTCTTCCCATTTATTCCATTATTCAATATATATTTGAGTGCTTACCAACTACCAGAGGATCTGAGAGCTATTGCTGGTAAGTGAGAAGAGAAGACCTGCCCTCAAGGAGCTTCCCAGATCCTTGAAGAGCCAATTGTGAAATTAATGTTGAAATGAATGCATTTTCTTAATTTTTAAAATATTCAATTGTGATAATCTCAGGGAAAGGAAGCATTGAGTAGAGGAGTCTGACCGAAGCTGAAACCAAGAGATCTCCCTAAGGAAACCACAAGGCAGGTAACTGCTTGAGCTGTCAAAATGATGATACTAATAAGGGTTTGCTATGACTGAGCACTCGCTGTGTGCCAGGCACAGGTCTGCGCATCTTATAAAGACAGAATACCCTGCTTCCTGGGGTGAGAACTGCTGTTATCCACTCTATATTGACACGAATGTGCAGCTAGGATTTGAATGAGGCTGTCTAATTTTAGAGTGTGTCTAGTACCAAAGAGGAATGATTGATGTTATTTTTGCTTTTCAAAAATTATTTCAAATGGGCTGGGGTAGAACTCAGTGGTACAGTACCCCCGGGTGCATTCCCCTGCCCCTAAATACTTCTTTTTATAATGTATTTTTCTTTATTTAAACTGTGCTAATTACTACTTTATTAAAACATTGAATTTGTTCCTTACTGCAAACATGTTAAAATATTTACTATATGCACAAGATTTTAATTTATTAACTAGTTAATGTGCGAATTTACATTTAAAAACATATCAATCACTTATAACCACCAGGAACTGTATGTAATGTTGGCTTCCAGTTTTCTTTGAACAACTTTTAGCATCCCTTTCACATAGATTTTCCTTGACAGCATTTCACTAAATCACTACAATTCCCAGGCTGGGCTCAAACTTGTGACCTTCTTGCCTCAACCTCTCAGTAGATGAAAAAGTTAGGTAAAGGAAAGCTCAGGGACTTGCATGCAGTCATCAGGTAGAAAACTGGAAATGAATGGGAGTATATGCCAGCTATACATGGGTTTCTAGAACTAATGGTTCTTTCTCATTTTAGTATCAGTGTACAACTGATCTCAAAATAAGGCTGTGCATATACTGGTACTTGGTCAAATTTCCACTTCTTCGATATCCCCATCAATGGTTAGCACAGGCTCATGTGCATATTTCAAAATAAATAAATTCTGATCAAATTAATAAAATGAACCAGGAAATTTTTCCATTGTCTTATTCTTTATCATCCATTCACCAACCAATATTCTCATGATTTTTGTTTGTTTTATTTTGATATTGGGAATGAGTTGCCCTGAGTGTTAAAAGACATATTTCTTTGACTTTGTTAAATGATTTGCATTGATATTTTATTTTATTTACTTAAAATTAACCTATTCATTTACTTTTATTTGTTGAGATGTGATCTTGTTTTGTAATGCAAACTGGTCTTGAACTTACTATGTAGCCTCAGGTGACCTAGAACTCCTAACAGGACTCTTCCCTCGGTCTCCCGTGAGAGGTGGGCTTATGGGCATGTGCCACCACACCTGGCTCTGCATTGTTTATTTATTTATTTTAGAACTGAGCATTGAACTCAGGGCCTTTGCCCTGATCTACAAGCACAGTCCTTTTTATTTTCATATATTTATTTTGAAAAAGTGTCTCACTAAATTACTGAATTGCCCAGGCTGGGGTCAGATTTGTAATGTCCCTGTCTCAGACTCTAAGAATGATGAGATTAGAGCCTTGTGCCATTACATCCGGCTGGCAAATTTGCATAATTACTTTCTTGTTCATTCTGTTTCTTGACAATTTCAAAGGGAAGAGACTTCCAGAAACTTGTTATGAAGTTCATTGTGATTCTTTAACATTTTTCATTCGACATTTTCCAAAATCTATCTTTAATTTCCTTCTGCACTTAGATTTCTCTCTTTCCTTGCTTTAGTTTAGTTTAGGGAAAAAAAAAAAACTGTTTTCCAATGCTCAGCGGCTGGGGCGACTTGACCCGTGTGCCCATGTTTGTCACAGGTTCGCCACCACTGCTCGATGATATGGTTGCTGCTGGTTCAAATCCGCAGCTCCACTGTCCACACAGACACCCTCATGTCTGTGAGACTACATAGCCTGATGTGAGATGCAGAAAACATTTCTGCAGCAGCTGCGACTGACATCTCTTTGGAAGCAGCTGGCGGTCACAACCAACCTCTAGGTGGGTTTAAAAACTGCAGGTAATAGTGCTGGTGCTTTGTACACTACCTTTGGTGGCTCAGTGCGCCAGCCTCCTCTTCTTTAAAGTACAATTTCAACTCCACAGCCTGCTCCTAAGTGTTGTCTTTTGCTTGGCCTCACATCAGATCACCATCTAATCCAGCTCAGAGATTTTTCATTAGGTTTCATTACAGGACATTACAGCTTTCCTCGCACGACTGTGCTCTCCATGGAGACTTTTCAGCGACACTATGCTGGGAAGTCAAATGAGCCAAAATGTAGTGGCAGTGGCACGGTTACCATGTCAGATTTTTAAGCCAAATAAAACTGAAAAAGTTCATGTTTATAAATTTGAACACCCTGACAGCTGCAATGATACCTTGGGAGAATAATGATGTGATAGTAACAGTAAACAATAGCACAAACTATATGATTTGGGCAAATCTATGTGCAGACCTATTCTTTCAGGTCTTATTTTGCTACCTCCCTGTGCAAGACACAGATGTCAAAAGAAAATATAGTTAATTATCTTTGTACATCTTTGGTCAATGGACTCAGCCCAGTGACTGTATAGCTGAGAGTACTTGGTTAAATCATTTTCAAGATTTTACACATTCTTCTACATAAAGAAAGATAATGTTTAAATCTCTAGAATAGCATCCACAGAACTAAAGTAGAATTTTAGTAGCTTGGTTGACCAGTGCCCTCCTCTGTGTCTTCCTTAAAACCAAGTCATGCAGTATTTTCATATCCAAAGACTGCAGTTTCAATTTTGAGGGTAGAAAAGTAATGTTGACTAATATAAAATTGCAGTAAAGTTTTCCTGAGTAAGTAGAGCTGTTTATTGCACATTTGTAATAAAACAAAGCTACCTAAGTATTGCATTTTATCAATTGTTTTTTCCTCTTCTGTTCCTTTTCTCTGTCTCTAGCTACTACAACTCTCTGTTCCTCTCTCACTTTCCATCGCTGCTCCTTACTGACACCATTCCCCTTCTTTATTCTGTCTGCTTGCTTTCTTCCTCATCCTTCATTTCGTAGCTGTACCCTCGGCTCAAGGGAATCCCCTTCCTGATACAATTCACTGTGTTGCCCACTCTGTCCCTCTACTTGGCATTCATGGTCCCAACAGCCCCCGCAGTGTTGACAGAAGCTCTCTTCCTTACACTCCAACATCCTCAGAACACAAAGAAGAGATTTTCCTGATGCTGATGTTAATTGTTTTCTTGTTTATATATTTATTTCCTGGTTCTTTCCACTCCATCCACTTTTAAAAAGTAGAATGATATCAGTTAATCCACATAATTCAATGAGTAACTACTTGTAAGTAGTGGGCATAACTTAAAAAGTTGTAAGAACATCCAATTGCAAAGCGCACACCTATGGTTGCCCATGTACTCAAATTTACTTTTTATTTGAGAAATATCACGCTAAGTCTATGGAAATTTCTATATTGGGAGTTATTCAATGCTGAACAGTGGAGGTTACAAGTAGACTTTTTTACCCTGCTTTCCTGATAAATCATAACCTGATATTTTTAAATAAAACATTAGCCCAGGAAGGGAGCTTCATGGTATAAAAATACAGTTTTGTAAACTGCAATATTTTAAAATATCCATTTCCTATTAATTTCAAAAACACCAGGCCAGATTTTCCATTTGTTCAAAATAACCTTCATAATTTCTGAAACAGTGAAAAAACTACAACACATTTAGCTTGCTAAGTTAACTCATACTAAATTGAACATTGTAATCTAATACAACAAAGATATTTTTATTTCCCTAAAGAAACATGCCTTTCTCATTTCCTGAATCATACTTTTTGACTTAACAAACTTCTGGTGTGGATAGAAACAAGATGCTTTCATTGTACTGTAAAGTGTAAAAAAAATTAAAATTAAAAAACTGTAAATAACTCTAAACCAAGCTGTGTGGTATTTTTTTTTCACAGCTGGAATACTAGCTTTTATTACAGCTCAACTGGCATTGCAAATTAAAATTCATCTCTGTTTGTTAAACTGCTACTTAAAATGGCTTCCACCAACTGCTACAGTTGAATATTATGTTGTCATTTATGCATTTAGTGGGAATGGTTCGATAGCATGAATATTTAAAAATGAGTACACAGAAAGTACTTTTTCCCCCATTGGTTTTCAATAGTTTACTAATTAAATTATGCTTTGAGCTCTTGGTCAAAGTTGAATTAATTTTCACTGGTGATAAGGCAGCTGTCCACTGAATTAATTAAATGGTTTTTATAGGTACATCATAGCTGTAATGTCTGCTTATAACCAAACAACTCTACTCTGTTATTACTTCTCTGTTATATTATCCTGCAAATTTGCCACTTATTAGAATTAAGGACTTCTGCACTGACATGTCAACTCCCCCATACAATAAGTGACACATTATCAAAACACAAAAATAGGATTTTTTGGTATATTTTAACATTTGTTCTTATTGAACATGAAAATGTACAGATTAAATTGAATGATTTGCATTTAAATGTTCTCAAAAACTAAGGTCATGTGTGTCTAGAACTGTGTTTCTATTATGTATTAATGAAATAAAACAAAGAAAAAACACTGTCATGATGTATACGCATACAAATTTAGCTCACTATCACTTTCATTAATACCAATAATCCTCAATACAGGGGTCCCCCCTTATCCATCACATTACTTTCCATGGTTTTACTTACCAACATTCAATTATACAATGAATAATTAAGGTATTTTCAGGAGGGAAGAGATTACATTCATTTAACATTTAATATTGTTTATTTTTATAATTGTTTTATTTTATTGTTAGTCATTGTTGTTAATCTCTTACTGGCCTAATTGATAAATAAAGTAAACTTTTTCATAAGCAGGTGCATACAGGAAAAACAGTATATATGGCTGCTCTAGTTTGAATCTGGAAGATATAAAAGGCTTGGTCCTCAGCTTGGTGCTCTTTGAAAGTGCTGAAAATCTCTAAGAGCTTGGGCCTACTTTAGACCACTCAAGATGTGCCACTAACAGGGACTGTGGGATGCCCATCTCTTCTTCTCTCTCTTTCCTTTTGGGCTGCCATGAGGTGATTACCTTGCTCTGTGTTTGCTCTCTGCCGTAATGTACTACCTCCCCACAAAGCCGAGCACAAAGGGTAACAGACCATAGACTGAAACCTTCAAAACTATAAGTGAAACAAACTTTTTCTACTTTTAAGTCAATATTGTAATGGAAAGTAAACTAGGGCAATGGAATTTAGCACATCCATGGTTTCAGACACCTATTGGGACATTTTGAAATTATTCCCCATGGTTAAGTAAGGGTCCTTTGGGAACCTTGCCTGACATCCAGATAGATTAATCACCCACTTATTTGAGTTACTCAATATCTCCTCCATTATTCTGTTGTTATTCTCACTATATTCATTGTTAAATTTTGCTTATGCATCTATCACAGAATGAAGATCGTGAAATACATCGTACTTTTCATTATGCTAAATTTCCTGGGATAGTTTTTCTAGCTCCTGCCATTATTGAAATATTGTAATAGGACATTTATGACTTGTCTGACCCATAGAGGGAAATAATAACAGTGCAGCTACGTTTTTCTATCAAAACTCCCTCTTCTTACTTAAACTTGGAGTCATGTTTCACATTTGTTTATTTCTCACTTCAATAGCCTCTCTTTTCCTAAGCTAATAGATCTCCCTAGATCATAATTTATTTAAAACTAAAAGTAACTTCATGTTCATTATTTCTTTTTGATTTTCATACATTAACTTCAAATTAAAAGAGAATAATGTCTTATTATAAGTCCTATATTGAAAAAAAGGAGGATCAAAGAGATAGGGTCACTATTTTGCTTCAGAAAATAAAAATGTGGTTACAATTAACCATTATTTTGCAGGGTCATCAAAATTGCAGTTCATCCCATGTTTTACAGAACAAAGAAATTCTGCTTCATTATGTAGGTTATTTCTTAAAGGATCAGATTCCTCATAAGTACTTAACGCTGAGAAGGGCACATTGCATGTCTTAGTTATAACCCATTCATTTCTAAATGTTTTATCCTACAATATACCAAAAAAAAAATGACAAGAAAGGAAGGACTGCATTGTGATAGTTTTATAGCCACCAGTAAGAAAAACGTTAACCTTTTCTTCCTTTAATATCTCACTAGAACAACATTTTTACTCAGGATTTATCCCCTTAGCTATCTTAATCACACTATACATTGTGAATTCCAAGAAGGTGAATTTGATGTCCTTAGTAAAATGTCATCTGTGTGAAAACTCACTTTTTACTGTTCATACCTGAATAACTGTGTCTTCTATTCTTCATATTGTTTAATATTAGAGAAACTGAGGGAAACAAAAATTAGATGACAAACTGAAGTTCACTAGAAAATGGGTGAAATAGTATATTAGATGACTCTGGAAAGATGAGGTTTGATATATCCAAGAAGTGATATTTAAGATAAATTGATAAAAGATGCTAATATTAATAAAACTATTATTTACAAAAGGATGATAAGCACTGATTGCATTTAATTTTTAAGCAGTAGCATATTTGCCTTAAGCTTTGTACAAACAGATTTCTCAGCGTTAGTGATTTTTACTAATAGGTAAATGTTTTCCTATCTATTACATTTTATCAAATAAAAAAGGGTCAGTTTTACCGCTAACCAACTGGAGTATATTATGTCCAACTCTGAGGGTTTTCTTTTCCTCATCCTTTTTTTTAAAGACTGAAATAAATCATTCTGAGGAGTTTGCTGTAACTTTGTAACTTCATAAAGTCAAATAATCATGTCATATCTGAAAGTTAAAAATAGAGAACATCCTGTAGTTGAGACAAAGGGAAATTATTGCTTTACTAAGGATTACAATAAATGTAGTTTGAACCCGAGGTGGGACTTTTATATGATTATCTTTAAGATATATTAGATAAGCATTTTCAAGTGTGTCCTTTGAAGTGTTTTCTCTTATCTCAGTATGAATTCCTAACAAGATTTCACTTTTAAGTGCTATTGAAGGAAACTGTAGCAACATAGAGAAGAAAGGAGTTACATGCACACGCATGCACATATATGTGTAGATGAGTCCACAGACAAATTTGTCAAGAAAATGGTTAAATTTGATACCAAAATGACATGACTCTAGAAAGCAATTGCCACCATGGTTGACATAAATTCCTCTATATCTGCCACATCCCTCTGGGACGCCACTGATTTTTCCTGTGCTTTACCATCTATTATCCACTCATTCATTCATTCATTCTTGCATTTAATGAACTCTTTGCTATGATAGTAATCTGGCTAATGGTGCTTACTGCAGTGAAGGTTTGATTAATAATCAATGCACTTTTACAAACTGTGGAAGGAATTTGGAACAGAGAAAGTGGGCCTCATGAAAATAGAGAACAAAGAGAAGCAACCCAGTGTAACACAGAAAGGAAGGACAAAGTCAAATCTACCTTACCAAAAGCAGTGGTATTAAAAGCCAAGTTCTGTGTATTATGAACTCTACAAAGTGAGAACCCTTAGCCAGATTCATGTAATGAACACCTGAAATATAGCTAGTGTGAGTAAGAAACTAGATTTTTGTATTAATTGACTTAAACACCCATTGGTGGACAGCACAGTATTAGACATGTTAAAATATTCATCTGTTCCCATACACATGGTGCTCTTCTACTTCTTGGAGCTGCACAAACCTCTGAGTTTCTCCACAAATAAAAATTCGTCTACCTAAAAAATGTAATCCAGGAATGAAGTGTGGTGGTGCATGCACTCAGGAAGGGAGTCCAAGGTAGAAGTGCTGTGAGTTTGAGGCCAGTCTGGGCTTCGGAGTGAGTTCAAGGTCAGCCTCCACCACATAATAAGACGATGTCTCAAAAAACAAAAAGCAGAAAAATATTTCTTTAATGCAAAAAGACAGAGAAGACTAAAATTCTGATTTCAGTACACCTAAGATTTCATTTTACTGTTGAAACAGTTGTATATCAATTGCCATCTAGAAAAAGGGAGAAAAAGCAAATATGGGAAAAAGTCAGAAAAGAAAAATCAAATCTCTTTAGCTTCTGATAGTTCTACAGAACTTTTATTTTACACATCCTTTGTAAGAAACTTAGTGAAATAGGTTATCTCTTCTTGTCTTTTTGCAAAAATTTCACTTAGCCATGAAGTCAGAGGGACAAAGGTTATAGGACTTGGATAATGATGAATTCCAAGCATCCCCCAGGTAAAAAATGTAAGGTAGGCTTAACTGCCTCATAGTTCTTCAAACATCATCTTGAATAGGGAGTCTCCCTGCCAGTGTTTTGGATTGTGATTACTCTTCTTTGCATTCACAGTGATTTCTAAAGAGCCCACTCTTTTCTCTTTGAAGTGTAACTTTTCTATCAAATTAAATCCTGAATGATAACTTTGCAAAAAACAAGAACCAAGTCTTTCCACACATTATTTTTAAAAGTATAAAATTAAAACTATAATTTTTACTTAGAAAAATATAAGAATGATAATGATAAAGGTTAGTTCAGGAATTCTCTAATGTACATTAAGTTGGGAGTGATAGTATGATAGTCTCTATTTGTTTTTCAGATGAGCAAATTTCATGAACCCAAGTGCTAGTATTCAAAAATAAGCTTAAATCATACCACAGCAATGTATGCACACCCATGTTTATAGCAGTACAATTTGTAATAGCTAAATCTTGGAAACAGCCCAAATGCCCATCAACAGATGAATGAAGAAAGAAAAATGTGTTTTAATATGCAATAGAGTACTACTCTGCCATAAAGAAGAATAAGCTTTTTAGGTAAATGAATGCACTTTAAGATTATACTTTTAAGTGAAATAAATCAGACATGCATGTTTAAATATCATATTTCTCTTGTGTGAGAAATTAAAGTCACAAAAAAATGGATGATAAATGTTAGGAAGTAGGAAGAAAATGTTCATGTGAGAAGAGAAACAAAGGAGGGAGTAAGAGGAAAGGAAGGAAGGGGGAAAACAGAATTAAGATGTGTTATGTCAAAAAAATGTGTCACATCCATGTACCAACTCCCCATGATGATTGCAGTCAGTATGTACTGAATACATGTACTAATAAAAACTTTTAAAAAATAAAAATAGGATTAGATGAGCAGTTCTAGGAGCAGATTGTTTTGTGTTCATAAGTAGGAGGGGAGAAGTATTTATAAAGCCTCATTCTATTCTTGGCTGGAAATATTCATAATATTTAATAATTTACATATTTAACAATTATATTAACATATTGTGTCAATCATATTAACTTATTATCAATTGCTTAATTAATTCATCATTAATGAATTTATTGATCTCTGCAGAGTTTATAGAGCACACATAACACATAACTTTATTTCCCTTAATGAAGCTCAGTTTGTTGTAGAAGAAATAAGCATCTATATAAAGACTGAAATGACAGAACTAGACCCAAACCTCTCCCTGTGAGCCAGCACCAATGGCGGACCAGATTTAGAGAGAACAATGGCCGCAGCAGCAAACAAGCTAGTCTGGGAACCAGTGCCATATATGGGTGCAGCCAGACTGGGAACAGCCAGACCCCAGCCCCTTCTGGCATGCAGGCTAGTAAGCAAGATGTACCAATCACCTCCCCCACCCGCCATAAGTTATCAGCTTATCCCAGGAAACATAGGCTGTGATGATAGCTATAGAGGTAAAATGCAATTGGATACTTGTGGTGCTTTGGTGTTTCACTAACATTGCAGGTCTAGGGCCAGTGGTCTGATCATAGGTTCAGAGGATATTGCTAAGCAGTGTGTTATCTAAGGAGGTCTCCTTCTGAAGGTTGCAGCCATTGTTGGTTCCCTATGGTATTGCTTTGAGGTCCTATATCATTTCCATTGTTTTGTTGGGTTGAGTTTTATTCTCTTTTGTTTTGTTTGATTATGTTAAATCCCATGGCAGTAGAAGCTATTTCAAGGATAGTAAGATACATTATGGCAGCAATTTTGGATTTACTATTGGCTTGTTTTGAAGTCCTTTATTACATTTAATGTTTTGCTTTTATTGTTTCTATTCTATTCTGTTGTTTGATTTTTACAGTGTCCGAAGTTTTCTGAAGCTATTTTGAAGACATCAAAAGGCAATATGGTAACTACTATTGATTTCATAATGTTTTGAAGTTCTGTATCTCTTACACTGGTTTGTTTTGATTGGTTTTATTCTGTTATATAATCTTTAAAATTAAAAAAAAGATTGAAATGACAGTTTCAACCTATTCTTCATGATCTGATAGAATCACAAATAGGCTCCCTAACAGACCAAGAAACAGGGAGACCATTCACAAAGGGAGCCCAGGGAAAGGAAACCTGAACACCATTACAAAAGTATCAAAAAGGATGGGGGTGGAGAGAGTAGAGGTTTCTAAAATAACTTATTATCACATTTGATTTGGATGGTGATAAGCACTTTATAATGGTCAAAGTGTAGAATGTGAAGAAAAGAGAAGGAAGAGAAGAAATTGGAGATGCAACTGGGGATAGAAAATGAAAACCACTGTGGTTAACACTGAAGATTGCATTTAAAATACACTGAAAATGCTGTGTAAAGGACATCTTTGGTTCCCTGTGCCTAGCCAAATTTCTTTTAGGAAAGTATTCATCAACCATTCTATGGAATATTGCTTATATAATCAATCATGACTTGCAATTATATTGAACATTGACATTTTGTTGTTGTAGGGATACACCTTATCTCAACCACAGACATTTTGGTTGAAACACCCATTTTTCTCATCAAGTTAGTTACCCTGGCACACATGCCAAGCTCTATAGGACAAAGAAAGCCATTAAGATTGTGAGCCCAGTATGGTGTGTCAGTGTGACTGTTAATCTTCCTTGGAATAAAAAGTGGCTGGAAAATTAGTAAAGCACTCTCATGGGTCTGTCTGGGTAGCTCACACAGGTATGATTTTGGGAACACTGCATCATTCCTCCGCATCGCTGTTCCGCTCCTGTGCTTCCTGCCTGACAGGGACTGCTATGATGTTTCTACCAGGGAGACGGCCAACCATGGATCAAATCTCCTGAAACGGGAAGCTGAATTCAATGTTTCCTTTTTTAAATTGTGGGAGTTAGGTATTGTTTCTCACCAAAAGGAAAGCAGGACCAATGCAACCAAAACCCTGATTCCCAGATAGTTTCTCAAATGACACTGCAGGTGTTGATACTGTTTTTGTGAAAGTCCAGGTACATTCTGGCTAGCTGTAGTCCACTTTATTGTATCTTAGCATTGATATCGCTGCTTCCTTCCTTGGATTTCAGGGATCCACTGGTCTTGCTGCCACCTAAAGCATGCTTCTCTAAGAATACAATAAATTGTGCTTTTTGTGATCTTAACCTGCCTGCTTCTTTCTTTGGAACTTTCAGCCTCTTTCAAATTTGGTGGGCAGTTCTCATACCCCAGAACCAGGTTTTTCAGAAACAATGCTATGTCTGCAATATTTCAGTGGAAGTTTCCAATAATTAGTTTAATTCATAAACTTGATTCACATGTCCAGCTACTACCAAGGTGCTTAGTAGCTCTAGGATCATAGCTGCCCAATTTGTAAACATTGTATGAAAACAGAAACAACAAAGTAAACCTGATGACACTGTATGATATGTAAAGCAAGCTCAAGTTGCACAGGATGAAGCAAATAGCTTCGCTTGCAAGAGATTCACAGTCTTACTGAGGAGGTGCCATTCAACTGGAACTTGGTGTAGAGATGTTATCTATAGGTTGATTAATCTATCATTGTTTTTTATGCAGATGGTCTAAGACATTCCAAAGAAGTATCATCCAGAAAATCACCTGGTCATAAAACAGATTGTCATTTAAGATTTATGACCTATAGGGAATGGGGATCCTACAAAATAATTTTAAAAAGGAAATGACACATGCAGATTCATGTTTTATAGAAATAACTCCCATGGATACTTGGGAATTGGTTAGGAAAGAGTGGCTGTTGATATGGAATATATTTTTGAGAATAAAAGTGAAGTCTTATAGGTGAAAACATGCAAGTTCTTTAAACTTTGGGTTTTCTTTATGTCATGAATAAAATAGGGGACAATATTTAACAACACAGATTCTTAGACCTTACTCAGAAATACTACTAAGTTTGATAGCATAGGTTACTTCTCAGTAGATTAAATCTATGGAAGATTTAATGATGGAAGAGACCTAGTTAGTAACATTTTTAAATTGTTTTACTTGAGAATGCATGATTTCCAAGTTTTTGATCACTTACTATGTAACAAAATTTTTCCTAAATTTTATAGATAAAAATTTAAAAACTCATGAGCTTTGTTTTCAATACTTTTATGACTTAAAATACATTTTTTCACAATATAGTTTATAGACAACTTACATCAAATCACTTAAAGAACTTGATAAAAAAATACATTCTGGGACCTCAAAGCAAACAAATAAAAATCTTCTCAGAGGGAGGGAGGATTGGAAAATACAGCTATCACAGATAGATTTAATGCATACTAGTTTGAAAATGATTGTTTTACAGAAATTACATAGGATTTTTGGTGAAATAGGAATGTATAAAAGTTGTTATAAGTAATATATAAGAAAATAGATGGAGAATGACTTCATTCACCAAAATTGAGATTATAGGAAATACCGTCACCATTGGGAAAAGATAAAAGATTCTTAAGTATTCTCAAGTAGATGAATGCAGGAGACTCTTGGAAATAGATATCTGTTGCTTAGAGAACTAAAAATAAGTATTTGAGAGTCTGCAGCACAGGGTTTATCACAGAAACCAAGGAGTTAGTTAATATTACCTAGTAAAAAAGTGTTGGTGAGCAATTTTTTAAGAATTTAGAAATAAAACTAAGAACTCATAGTTCAAAGCAATGGAGACCATAAACTAATCAGAAATAAGAAAAAAGCAAATTAAATATTTTCTAAAGTATATAACATAATACTTGAGTATTTGGTCTGTCTTCAGCTCTAGTTGGCACCAAGATGAGATTCTGCGTCACCTATTCCACCCTCTCTGTTGGTTTTTTTCCTGTCATGTTCTCTTCTTGAGGCCCATGAAGCCTTCATAAGTTCCACAACTCATTTCTCAATCACAAATGCCCTAATAGAGAGAGGAGTTACTCTCAGTGATTCATTTAAATTCTGTTTCTATGTCTCAGTGGTCACTTAGTCACATATCAGCAAATCACTGAAACAAAGAAAGTAAAATCTGCTGATTACCTTAATTTACTTCAAGCTCCACATAGGAGCAGAGGATAGGGTTACCCTTCAGTGACTCCTACTATGATCTCCAAACTGTGACCTGAGACTCAAAAAGAAGATACATCTCAAAGAAAATTTGTATTCACCTTAGGAAGCAAGAATGGAAATTAAGCAGCCAAATATAACAAAAATGTCAACTTCATGGGGTATTAATGTCATACTCACAGTGTGTTGTTTAAGGAATAACTTCCTCATCATTTTGAAAAGGAGCACATCACTTTCAGTCTTCAGTCTCCCTGCTCCTCTCCCACATCCTATTATTCTTCAAAGATCAGTGATTGGTAATATAATTTCCTTCTTAGTTCAGAACCCTGGGAAGTCATAAATTCTAACTAGGGTTCTTGAACTCATTGAAGACCTCTATTTTTGTGTCATTAAAATGTATCCATACATCTGACTGTGTGATGCATAAAATATAACTACTCATTTCCATAATCATTCAGTTTTGCATTGTGCTAAGAAGACTCACTGATTTTCTTTTTGAATTTCTCTCTGTGCTTTGTCCATGGAAGAATGGTGCTTAAAGGGCAGCCTTAGATAATTCACACAGCTAAAGGTCATGAAGTTGGAAAAAGAAGAATGATAGAGTTGCTCATAAAAGTAGACAAGTGATATTAAGTTGAGGCTATTTGAGTTTAAAGAAATTGAGTAATGAATAGGAAGATAAAGTCTGAGAAAAATATATATCTTAAATGTTGGGCTATTACAGAGTTATTAAAAGGAAAGAACATTACAAAAGAAGAAGAAATATTTATTTATAGTTGCAGAGAAAGAAGGAAGGGAGTCTGCTAAAATGATATGGCACATATATTTTATTTTTTATACTTTATTTTTCTAACTTTCTATGCTAAGCAGACACTACCTCACAACCAAAACAAAAGTCAACTATCTATTTGGTTTTGTCCTCCCCAGTTTCACTCCACCAAGAAATGTAAACCTTATTGCTTAGCCCTTAGATTTTTAGCAAAATGCAAAAATTCATCTTATTTTGAAGCCATAACACAAGGCTTCTTACATGTACAATGTGCAAGAGTCACTGTTCTGTTTGAAAGTGTCCCAGTCACTTCACTTACCCAAAACATGTCTGTGAAGTTAGAACAAATATATAACAACAGAAACAAGCCATGGAAAAGTAGGATTTATGCTATTCATACATAAACAGTACATTCCAAAATGTGAATAACTTTGAAAAATTATGATGAGATTCAGAGAAGGAAAAGATAGAGAGAAGAGCTATTAAACAGCTCAAAATAGCTAGTAAGGAGAATTTTTTATTGTTGGCAACAGAAATAAAAGATAAATGTCTGAGATGATAGCTATGACAATTGCCCTGATGTAAGTACTAATCAGCATGTACATGTATTGAAAAATTTACCCTGTATCCCCATAGATATGTAAAATTACTATGTGTCAATTTAAAGCAGAATATAATTAAAACTAGTACATTATTTGTTATTTTTGTCTACAATATTCTTAATAACCTATGCCTCATTTTTAGTGACCACTAATATACTGATCTAAAAATCACACAGAATTCAACTCTAAACAAAAAGAAAAAAAAGAACATTTTCACTTTAATTTCATAATATGCCTCTTTTGGGGGTCAATTGGAATAAACTACTCCTAGATATTCTTGCTTCTCATCCAGCCACTTCTCGGGAGCATTCAACCTTATACACTAATCTTTTGATGGATGAATATGTCTCAATTTTTTTTATTATTGACTGCAATGAAATTTTAATACTGCATAGATGCTACTTATTTAATATTTGTATATCGATGCTTTACACATATCAAGTGTGGGATTTTTCCTCCCCCAAGAAACTTTATCATAGATCAAATATTTAAATATTAAGACAGAGGCTCTTAATCTGATGAAAGATAAAATAGGTGAAACTCTTGAAGACATAAAGACAAAGACATTATGAACAAAACCCAATCATATATGAAATATAAAAAATGAACAACTGGAATCTCATTATATTAAAAAGCCTTTGCACATCAAAAGAAAAACCAACAGTGTGATGAGCCAACCCACAGAATTGGAAGATAACTTGTGCCAGCTATTCCTCAGCAAAGGACTAATATCTAGAATATATAAAGGACACAAAAACCAGAACACTAAAAATTAAAGACCCAATCTGTCTTAGCTATTTCCCTCTCATGGCTGAGACAAAATAACCAACACCCAAAGTTAAAGAGGGAAAGGTTTATTTACCTTACAGTTTGTAGAGGTTTCAGTCCATAATCAGCAGGATCCAAAGCAGGGTGTTTTAGCAGAGGGGCATCACAGAGTAGAACCAGTTCATGGCAAGCAGAAGGCAGTAAAAGCAAGCTAGAAAAAGACTACCATAGCTCTGTCTAACCCTTATATTTTATCCAGGATATGTAGGTCAGGTAGCAATCACACCTTTATCCCTAATGCCCTTGAGTCTAGAATTGCACCATGAATCAATTCAGTAGTCAAACACTCCAGATCAAGTCACCTCTGAAAAAGCCCTACCTATAAGACTTTGGGAGGGCACCTAGACACAAGCCATAACATTCCACCCTGGTATCCCAAAGATTCATGCATTTGCTTTTATGCACAAGTCTATCTCCAAGAGTTGTCAAATTCCTATTGCTGAAAATTCCAAGTGCAAAGCCTCTGTTGAGATTTAAACCAAACTCTTAGCTGCAAAGCCCTATACAAATGAAAAGAAAGTTAAACACTTCCAATATTCAGTGGCACAAGATAGACAGTTCCATTCCAAAAGTTACAGAGGGTACAGCAAGGCATGGAAACAAAGTAAAATCAAAATCCAGCAGGGCAAACATTAAATTCAACAGTTTCACTTCTAGCATCCCAGGCAATCTGTAGGAAGTTGTGAACTCCAAAGGGCTTGGGTGGCCCCACCCCTATGTCGCCTCTGGGGGTTATAGCCCCCATGGGTTCTTTCTTTGGTTGACTCTGCTCCCTCCTTACACTTTTTCTCAGACAATCCATGTTCCTGTCTTCCCCAAAATTCTAGAGTCTCCACTGCACCTCTGACTTGACACTCACAGCTTCAAACACTGTCTTCCCAGGTATACATTACCTGACCTCCCAGGCCTTCTTTTGAAATCTGGCTAGGTGCTTTCCTGACCCTATGACTCTTGCATTCTGCATGCACCTAAAACCAGAAACACATGGTTGATGTTAGAGTCTATTGCCAGTTGGAACAGTACCCAGGCTTCCTTCTTTTCTGGCTATAGAGTGCCCAGATCTCTGAGCACTCTGAACACAATCCTAAGGAACACATTCTCCAGACCACCACCATTCTGGAACATGGTGTTGCTGGGCCTCTCTACTCAAAAGAAATTCTTTCGCTTTTGCAACTTTTAGACTGCAAGGGGTGGAGTCTTGTTCCTTCTTGTGATGCCCTCAGGCCATCTTTTCTATTCTCCTGCTCCTTCTCAGCAATCAAGATCTTCTCTGCTCTATCTTTTCAGTCCACAGCTTCACTGAAACTTCCTTTCTGGCCAAACTCAGAATGCTTTAAATCATTCTACTTGGGTCTTTCCTCCTCACTCTCAACATAAATCTGGCTAAAACCCTCAATAGTAAATTTACCTCTGCCTCAACATTATGCTGCCTTGAAATTTCCACAAGATTAATTTGTCTTCCATTTTAATCTCAGTCTCAGGCAGTCTCTGGGCATGAGCAAAACGCAAACTTTCTGCCCAGGCATAACATACATTGTATTGAGTCCAACAACCAGTGAAGTCCTTCTTCCTAGAAGGGACCCCGCTGAGCCTGGCCTTTACCGGTAGGATTTCTGTCAGCTTTCTAGTCTCCTGAATTCTGACCTGAATCTCATCAAGTAAAGTCTCAGGCATTTCAGCTCTACTCTTTCAGGTGATATATCCAACTCTTTCCTAACTCCCAAGACAAAAATGCCAAACACGCACAAGTTAAGAAAAGAAAGTTTTATTCAACTCACAGTTTGGAAAGGTTTCATCCCATGGCAGTTGGCTCAAAAGCAGGGCAGCATGGCATACAGGCATCAAAGAGGAGAAACAGTCCATGGCAAGCAGGAGGCAGCCAAAGCAAGGAAAGAAGAGACCACTACAACTCTTTTTCACCATAGTATTGTATTAGGGCTACTTAGACAGGAGTAGCACTAACACTCTTAATCCTAGTGTCATTGCTCCTAGCATTGTACCATGAATCAATTCCAGTGTCACACATTCTAGATCCAGCAACCTGTGAAAAAACTCCACCTTTGACTGCATGAGGCTTTGGAGGAACACAATGCATCTAGATAAAATCTATAACCTTATCCAAAAATGGACATCTGAAATGAATAGACACTTCTCAAATAAAGAAGTGGAAATGGCAAATAAGTACATGAAAAAACATTAACATCACTGGTCATTTGAAAAATTCAAATTAAAAAACCCACTGGCCTGAGCTACACAGTGTGACCCTGCCTCAAAAAACCAGGGTTGGGAGTTTGGCTCATGACTTAAGTGCCTGTCTGACAGGTGTGAGGTTGTGAGTTCAATCCCTGGTGCTGCAAAAAAAAAAAAAATTAAAACAACCCTGAGATTCCAACTAACTTTAAAAGAAATGAGTTTCATCAAGAAATCAACCAATAACAAATGCTGGATGTGTTGTGTGGGAAAAGAAAGCCTCCTCCACTGTTTGTGAGAGTGTAAATTGGTGCAAACACTGGAAATCAGTATGAAGATTTCTCAAAAAACTAAAGGTAGAGGTTCCATTTGACCCAGATATTCACCTTGTTGGTATCGTCCCAAAAGAATTAAAAACATCATACCATCACAATATATGCATGCCCATGTTTACAGTGGCAAATTTTGCAATAGTTAAATTTTAGAAACATCCCAAATGCCCATAGCCAGATGAACAGATAAAGGTGATAGTATGTACAGTGGAGTACAACTCTGTCAAAAAGAAGGCTAATTTTGAGACTTTTTTAGATAAATGGATGCAACTTGAGATCATACTTACAAGTGAAGTATGTTTAATTATCACATTGTTTCTCTTATATGAGAAATCAAAAACATAAATAAGAACTAAAGTGGATGTTAGATATTGGGAAGTAGGGAAAAGTGTTCAAATGGGAAGAGAAACAAGGGAGGAAGGAGAATGAGGACATGGAAGGGTAAAGAAAAATAAAAGAGAATGGAAGAAAAAATAGAAATAGATTCCTTATGATGAATGTGATCGATGTGTATGGCAAATATGTAGTAATAAAAAATAAATTTTAAAAAAGAAACAATTTTCATATCCTTGGCCATTATGAAATCACCCCACTGAAAATGCATGCATTAGATTTTGTTTCTCAGAGCAAAAGCTACTAGTGTTTGGGAACCTGTGATTCTTTATTGTATAGGACAAACCCATAAATTGTAGGACCCTTTCATTTCTTGGATCTTGCCAAATAAATATCAGATCTGTAGTTTCTCATTATTTCAAAAAAAAGTGTTGGTTAAAAAAGAAACAAAATGTCTTTAAAGAGCATCACAGGGCTGAGGAACTATGTCTGCAGTGAAGTGTCATCCAAAAAGCACAAGATCCTGGGCTCAATCACTGGTACCACAAAAGAAAGAAGAAAAAAAATTTCAAATATTGTATGTAGATGTGTCTCATTTAAAAGGAGGAACATCATTACTCCCCTACTGACCATCAGCTGGATTCATGGTAAAATTCTGATAAATCAAGGACGGAGAGAAAAAAGTGGTAACTTTACAATGAGAACCTAGCTGCTCCCACCCTACTCACACAAAAACATTTATATCCCTAGTGATGCAGGGGGTGTCTTGGAGCTCCTGGTAGTATGTGACAAGAAAGGCACTTTACCTCCATGATATGCTTTCAAAATCTGATAACTCTGGTCTAATTTTGAGGAAAATATTAGAAAAATCCAAATCAAGGGACATTGTTCAAAATATTCTATCAATATTCCTCAAACTGGCAAGGTCACAGATAACAAAGAAAGCTGTTAACTATAGATCAGAGGGAACTAAGGAGGCATAATCATTTCATCCAAGTGATATCTTACTCTAAACATCAAAAAAAAAGGAGGTGGCTAATGGAAAACTGGCTCTGTCTAATTAAACTCAAATTAAATTAATAATAATGATCAATGTTAATTTTGACAAAAATACTATGGCACTGTAAGATATTAAACATAGGGGAACTAGAATTAAGGGTATATGAAACTGTCCACAATAACTCTGTGTTTTTGTCAATCTAAAATTATTGAAAATTTTTGTATAAATAATGTCTTTCAAGCACACACGTACACACACACACACTTTTATGAACATATCCTAGGGCAATAGTGCCCTCAGCTGAGAAGTCTGTTAAGCTAAACTTTTTAAAATGCACAGCCAACCCTATTACTACCCTGTCAAAATTCTCAAGTGGCCATCTCCCCAGAACATTGATCACATCAGACCTTCATTACACAGCTTCTGATGACCTTTCCAAACTCATCTCCCTCCACTTCACCTCTGGTGCCCTTCACTCGCCTGGCTCCTTGCATTCCCCAAGTGCATCTGTGTTTCACATTTTCATAACTTCACACTACCTAGTAACAGGACAGTGGACCTCATTTGGAAATACATTACAGTGGAGATTTGTCTGCATTTAAGAAAGATTAAATGGGCCACGGAGAATGGGTGTTTGTGTTCGTTTTAGTTATTCTCTTTGCCTGCAGTAGTCATCCTATCTGACAGAATCTTTTGATCAAAGATCTAGTCACGTAGAGTATGGCTTGCTTGAAAAATGGCCTATGGTGCCCTACGAATGAACTAAAGATGAAGCATCCAATAGTATGTGCAGTACCCAACCTCACAATTTTATCTCTCAGTTATGTTTGTGGTAAAACTTGACAGAAGGTTCTCAAAAATACATTTATATTAAATACGTGATTATTGCTACAATGATAAGATAATACTGATGAATGTGGGCTGCATCTCAGAGTACCCTGGATTTAAAGCACAACTTGTTTAAGAAATAATAAAGGTTTGATTTTGTTTATTTTGAGGACATTATTTAGTAAGATATATAGTTTATTATCTTTGCATCCTCTTTGATGCATAAATAATTTAAATCTCTACAGATTCAACAAGTTTCGTATTGAAAGTATACCAGAGTAAGACTGACTGCTCACTCATAACTTTTTTAAAATGAAAAAAGAATTAAAAAAATGATGATACAGGATTTCAGAACAAAATAATAGCTATGATTTTTGAGGTAAAATTTGAATATTGGTCTTCTGACCTTAATAAATAATATTCTTTCACTCTCAGTCTGTGATTTTCCCCAAAACCATTTCATTTAAATAAATACTTAATTAAGTAAAAGCTAATACTCACTGATAGGGTTATTTGATATTTCCAAATATATTTTTATGATACAATAAAATTTAATTTTTCAAACACTTCTGTTTTTTCCTCAAAGTGTCACATGTGCAAAACAATTGACCATAGATGTTTAACTGTGGAGAATCTTTTTCCAGGAGAGAAAGCAAGAGGCAGAGAACACAATGAAGAAGGATTATGAGCTGACTCAAGGTGAAGATGTGGCATCTTAAATAATGAGTTTGGTTTCAGAGCTATGAGAGTCCAATCATTTTAAACAATAGTGAAATGCTTTATAACTATTCTTCTTGGGTGATGATTCAAGGTACAAACATAAGAGAACAACAAAGAAGCAAGATTCAGATTTTAGAGACGCTGCCAAAATCCTATATCCTAGTATCAGTATACTCGTACCTCTCACTATAGGTGGAAATCTACGCTGCTCAACAATTATCATCAAAAAGTAAGAATCTCAGTAGATAACAATGAACTAAAGAAGCCATTGTATAATATAATGCAACTCTTCTTTCTGTGTGTATTCTCTTTATATGTATTAAGATTCTAAATTCCTGATTTTGAAGAAGAGACTAGCCCTGTTACTTCAGTGACTAGCCTTGTTTCTTAAATTATTAGAATTATTGAGTCATGCAGGCAGCATTTAAAACTTTATAGCAAAGTTCACTTGATGCTTCATAATTAGCAACAGAGATTAGCTAATCAAAGTACTAACAATAACCTAATTGGTACAGTGTTTTATTGCTTACAAAGCACTTTATGTTAATTACATAATTTGATTTTTAAAATGATGATGTGTGGCAGGGATTTCCCTCCTAACTTTCAGGTGAAGAAGCTGAGATTCAATAAATTGACATACCTTTCAATTGTTAAATCTCTGAAAAAGGAAATATTGGGAAATGAATGAATTGTAGCTCAGTATCATGTGTTCTTCAAATACAGTATATGCCACTTATCAACAAGGCAAGATGACCCAGAGTAGAGTTCTCAAGAGTCCTTCTCCTTTTCAGAAATGATGTATGGTACATTCCTCAGTGGGCAGTTACCCTTTCATCTATAATCTTCACTCTTGCTTATGATTCTGGTCTATTTTCCTCAGGAAATATTTTGAAAGGGCATTCCTTGCCCTGGGAATACTTATTTGGATCTGAATTCTTTCATGCCATATATCATCTGGGGACACTTCTGTGATATTAAAGGAAACACCAAGAACATGTTCTGCCTTCAACTCACATCCATAGTTCCCATAGTATGACATGAAGTAAGTCTTTTTTTAAAATGCTCCACATTTTAGTTTATCAAAAATGGTACTCATGTATCTTCCCATAATTTGTTAAACTTTGTTAGTGTACACTTTGTTACATAAATAAATTTTCATGTTAGCTATATTTACACTTGAAACATACACATATATTTCTTATTTACAATGAGACATCTACACATATACATACATGTGCATTGATAGATGATGGAGATAGATTGGTAGATAGATAGATATAGAGCTCTCAAACGATAGATGTATCAATCTGTATGGATCCCACCTTGTAAGTCAACCTTCTGTTTTCCAGATGAATAAACATACAAATGTCTCCCCCATCCTGAGAGTTCTAACTTTATAAAATAAGATGTGACTGTAATTCCAAATGTTAATATCCTATAGTCAGTGAAAGGCTTTTTATTGCTGTTGTTTTTCCCTATAATGCTGGCTGAATGACTCACAATTCTGGATCCCTATTTTAGGATGTTTCAGACATTCTATATATGATAGAAAGAAGTAATAATTGATTACATAGGACAAATGGATATCAGAAAAAAAAAAGAAAGAAAGAAAGAAAGAAGACCAAGTCATACAACCAAAGGAATTCCAAGAGGGAAGATCTTTCTCCTACAACAGTTCAAAGTATGTCAGGCAAAAATTTATTTCAATGGAAATTGCCAGGGATAATGTGCCTGCATTTTATACCCATAAAACTTTCCAGAATACATTTTGATAAATAAGAATTACCTGTGCTCACAGTCATTTTGTTACAGGTATGTATCATATTTGCTTTTTTTTCTTTTTTTCAGAAGGTAGATACCAGCATTTGGTGGTGAAATTATAAACCACAAAACTGAATGAAAACATATTTAGACAATAAGTAAATTCACATCTAGTGGTTCCTGGAGCAACTGGGCCTGGTGACAGCTCCTCTATCAAAGGGAAGCATTTAGATCCGTTCCTTCTCATCCCAGGAACTTTAGAGAACTCATATTTAAGTGTGAAAAAGAGATCACCAAATTTCTCTTTAATTGTTAGAAGTCAAGAGGTTTGTGTTCTTTGTTTATTTCATTTCATTTTATTTAATGTGAGCCTTTTAAGGCACTGGGTCGCTTTGAATTTTTGCTGAGAACCCTGCACTCACCTAGGTAGCGTTAACTTCTGTCAGTAAAGCTGCTCTGGCTCCTATTAAAATGAAAATATGAAAAATGATAGCAAGCATTGATTAAACACTTACAATATGTGAGAAAAAATGTGAAAGCTTTAACCTGATGAGTACATCTAATGCTCACAACCCCAGGAGAAAAGGATTAAACATTTTATCATACAGATAAGAAAAGTGAGTCCTAGAGAGAAGAAAAGAAATGACTTGCTCAATCCCACAAAGCCAGTATGATTGAGTGCACTATAAGTTCATCAAAATTCATTTTCTTCTTTCAGAAGGTGCTAAACTACATTTTCCAACTTTCCAGTTAGAGGTGGCAATGCAATTAACTTCTGGCCAACAGAATGCGAACAGCAATGGTGTGCCTCCTCCTGCGTGAGCATGTTTAAGACGTGAGTGGTCTTCATTGTACTGCATATGGATATGAAGATTTTAAAACATAACTTGTTAAGGAACTCCATTTTTCAATATATGTTCTTGGTGACTTGGTCAAAAATCAGTTGACTGTAGTGCTTTTCCTCATGAACCCTTCCCTGATCAGTGACTAGACAGAATTGTCAAAGACTGTAGAGAGTGATGGAGTCACAAATGTAAAAGACTGATTATAGAACTCATCATCCTGCCCCCCTGCTCCAACTCCTTTAGATATCCAATAGTCTTTTTTTAATAAGAAATAACTTTTTAAATTGTCAATGGCTTAGCACAGTAAGATTTATTAATCATCAGCTAGAACATTTATGTAACTGACATGTAAGATACATAACCAAGTACTGAGTTCAGACTGTGGGATTTTGGAGACCAAGATATTAAATGTTATTCTTACTTATAAGCTTGACAGATAAATCTCTCTCACTAGAATTTTATATATTTACATTCATTTCATTCTACTTGGCAAATGTCTTGTTACTGTGCTGATTGGGGAACTCATCAGATTTTCACGGATATATTTCTAGCAAGAACAAAAATATTTATTCACTACTTGAAAAATTATAAACATAATATCTTCAGGGCAAGGAAAAGTGTTAGTCTTTTTTTTGTTTGTTTGATTTTTTTGCGGCACCGGGGATCCAACTCACAGCTTCCCGCCTGCCAGACAGGTACTTATGCCACTGAGCCAAACTCCCAGCCCTAGTTTTTTGAGGCAGGGTCGCACTATGTAGCTCAGGCCAGACTTACGCTCACATTGTAGCCCAAGCGGGCCTCGAATTCACAACGCTCCTCCTGCCTCAGCCTCCCCAGTGCTGGGATTAAAGGCATGCGCCACCACGCCCGGTTCCTGTTAGTCGTTTTTGAAAGCGCTTTTTTTTTTTATACTTGATTACTATGCACTAGTAACTCAGGCAATCTAACAATTCTAATAAAGTTTATGTATACTTTTCCACCCACGTGAATATAAAGTTACCTTCCTAGGATTCTTAGAAATGAACATAGGACCATGAACATAGTACACATGATTTCATGTAATCTGCACAGTATTTTTGCTTTCTAAATGCTTTATTATCCTTAGCTCACACGTGGCAAAACAAAAGACAAAAGCGGTAAGTGATTTAGCTAAGCTCAAATATTTTGTAGATGCAGAATCAGGATTTTATGCTATTCAAAGTATGTCTTATTTGTGCAATCAAGAAAAGTCATTATATGTGTGAAAGGAAAGAAAATAAGATTAATAGAAATATTGAGACCGAGATAATAAGTTTGAAGACTGAGAAATCTATTGCCTCCATAATTAATTATATAGTGCATTATCTTTCAGTTATATTTATTTTAATCTTAAAACCTACAGAATCCATAAAATGGCCTTATGTGCTTGTTTCCAAATTTTACTCATCCTCTACACTCAAAAAGCCACTTGGAGTACCAAACTAGGTCCCAATCTTATTGGTACCTCATTGTCTTTACTAAGACATTTATCTGGCCTGGAATATTTTTAAAACTTTCACCCTGCTATTTAACACATTCTCTCACTAATAGTCAATCTCTCCTGTAAAAACATTACACAATGAATAAAAAAATGAAAAGAATCCATGATTCCCTTTTTTGTGTGGGAATATTAAAAGATGAGGTGATCAAAGAATGGTGGTGATAGATACACAGTTTTGTAAATATATTATTTTAAATACAGACATATACTTTAAAAGGGTTAATTTTATTGTTTGTGAATTGTTTATCAATAAAGCAAGAGGAAAGCATGGGTTCAAAGTCAATAACCCTGAATCTGATTCATTATACAATCATATATTGTCCATATGATTGTTGAGAAGTTTTTTAAACTTTGTAATTCCCAATTAAATAATCTGTAAATTAAGACTAAAAAATTGCACTAGCTTGCTGCTATTTTGAAGTTTTAAGTAAATTATTTAAATAAAGTTATGATAGACTGTATCTAGTAATCAGAGAAATACAGCCTCATCAAAAATAAAATAGTAAGTTACACACTTTTGTTAATGTTTGTTTTTGTTGCTTATACATGTGAGGACATATCAAAAATCTTCACCCAGACAAATGTTTTGAAATGCTTTCCTAAGTTTTCTTCTACTGATTTTGTAGTGTCTGATTGTATATTTAAATTTTTGATATATTTTGAGCTGACTTTTATATGTGATGGAAGAGTCTAGTTTCATTCTTCTGGATATGGATATGCAAGTTTTAAAACACCATGCATTAAAAATGCCCTTTCTGCAATATGTTCTTGGTGATTTTGTCAAAAATCAGCTAGCTGTAGATTCATGGATTTATTTATGAGTTTTCCACTCTGTATCATTATTTCGTGTACCTGTTATATGGTGGTACCATGATATTTTGGTTATTTTAGCATAGCGGTGTGTTTTGAAGTCAGAAATTGTGATGCCTCCAGTTTTGTTCCTTAGTTCAGGATACCTTTGGCTACTTGTGGTATTTCCTGGTTCTTTATACATTCTATGAAGACTTTTTTTTATTTCAGTGAAGAATGGTATTGACATTTCAATGGGGACTGCACTGAATCTCTAAATTGCTTTGAGAAGTATAGACATATTAAAAACATTAATTCTTATAACTCATAAACATGAGTTTTCTTTTCAATTTTTTACTGTTGCTTTAAATTTATTTAATCAGAACTGCCATATGTTCCAACATTTTCACTACTGACTATATATCTAAGGTAAAGAAATCAATATACGAAAGAGATATTTGTAATCTCATGTTTATTGCAATACCATCCACAATAGCTAAGACACAGAGTCAACCTTGGTTTCCATTGATGGGCAAATGGATAAAAAAATTTATCTGTGTATATGTTATATACATATATAAATATATGTATATATATATATATATATAGCTGAGTAATCAGCTGAGTAATATATAGGTGAGTAATATATACATATGGTTACTCAGCTATAAAGTTAGAATAAACCATCTGCACAATATTGGATAAAACTGGAGAATATTTTATTAAGTAAAATAAGTCAGGTGCACAAATACAAATACGAGTGGAATGTATATGTTATGTAAATGTACACATATATATGTATGAATATACATGTATGTGTATATGCATGCATACATACATGTATACATATACATAATGGAAGTAGAGATTAGAAAAGTGGTTACTGGAGGCTGATGGGGTGGGGAATAGGTTAACAGAGAATAGTTAACAGACACAGAGGTGCAGTTATGAAGAACTATTAGTTTCAAATATTCTATAACATGATAAGGTAAATTTGGTTGATAATAATTAATCATATATTTCAAAATAGCTAGTGAAGAGGATTTTGAATGCTCTCAACACAGGGAAGTGTTAAACATTTGAGGAGATAAATATTCCAATAATTTTCATATGTGCATCACAGATGGAATGCATATATTGGAATGTCAAACTGTACCTCATAAGTGTGAATAAGTATTAAGTATCTACTAATATATGCATACAAAAGTTTTATGTATACACCAAAAAATAAAACCTAAATTAACAAAAGTATTCTTAGTCCCTAATGCCCTCAGTATCATGTTCCTTTCTTTTGAAGAGATATTAATCTTCACACTCTTTTCTAAATGGTATCAGATTGTCTGTTCTAGATGTATATTCCACTTCTACTCATGTTATTCCTCTTGTCAAAATGTTGATTTGAATCATTTTTTCAAGTGGTTGGCATAAATCATAGTACAGCAATTGTGAGTACAGCATTTTCTTTTCTTTTGATTACCAAAATAATTCTGAAAATTTACAGAGGAATTTACCTAAAAAAAAAAGAACTCAGCCGGGCGTGGTGGCGCACGCCTTTAATCCCAGCACTCGGGAAGCTGAGGTAGGCGGAGCGTTGTGAGTTCGAGGCCGGCTTGGGCTACAACGCGAGCGCAAGGCCGGCCTGAGCTACATAGTGCGACCCTGTCTCAAAAAACCAGGGCTGGGAGTTTGGCTCAGTGCCTTAAGCGCCTGCCCTGGCAGGCGCGAGGTTATGAGTTCAATCCCCGGTGCCAAAAAAAAAAAAAAAAAAGAACTCACAAAGTAACATGTTAAAAACTGAGATGTACTGAATCTATCTAGTGGTAAAACACTCTCACTTCTTTTGTTTTGTCTTCTCTTCCTTCACTTGCCCACTGTCTTTCTTATCTTACCTGCCTTCCTCCTTCTTTTCCTCCTCTTTCTTTTCCTCCTCCTTCTTCTTTTCACGGGTTGTCTATTAAATGATGTAAACATTAAATATATGTCTAAATATATTTCTATGACTGCATCCTATGGTAAGAATTTACACAAATGACATTCTGATCATGGTCTACAAATCACCAAATCAGATTTGAAGGCTCCCAACATGCTCTGAGGTTACTCATAGCTCATTGAGCATCACATAGCATGCCATTTTCTTCATTCTTAGATCGGCTACCTCTTTTCTGTATTGGCACTCTTGCTAGAGTAGCTACACTCTTTTCTACATTGCATTCTTGCTATTTCTTTTTGTAGTTTTGCTTGGAAATCTCTTCTCCAATATACTTTTTTTCATTTTAAAATTTCATTTAGCCAGAGATATAGCTCAGCAGCACAGCACCTGCTTGGTAAGTGTGAGGTAGTGAGTTCAATTCCCAGTAAAAAATAAAGTAAAATAAAAACAATATAAAATTTCATTTAAGGTGCTTTCTTCTCAAAATATCTTTTTATCTATCTAATCAAAAATATTTTACATATCTTAGCATTTTATTCCCACTTACTGTATCCAGGTGTTAATAAATAATTGCACACTCCTTCATAACAATTTTTACTTTGGAATTATTTCACTTATTTTTCCCTTCCCTCAAATAGAATGTTCTTCAACAAGGCAACATACCAGCACAACTATTTTTTTTTCTTGTTTGTTTGTTGTTTGTTTGTTTGAGACAGGATTTCCCTATGCAGTTTACGTTGATCTTGAATTCACTATGAAGCTCAGGCTGGCCTGGAAGTCATGGCAATCCTCCTGCCTCAGTCTCCCAGGTACTGGGATTAGAGGTATATGCTACCACTCAACACTTTTTGAAACAAAAACATAGTATTTGTTTAATGACTAGCTATTTCCCCAATCCAGTGGTTTGGGAAGATCTCTAATGATAATAGGTGGAATGAGTTCCCCTTCCCTGAATGGCTTCAGTGCACCTCACTTAGTTGTTTTTAAGAGTTTGACTCATGAAATGAGGCTGGTGGATTTCAGGCTAATGAGAAACACCTCATCAGTCTATGCAGAATAGACCACACAAACATTCTAAATTGCTTTTCTTTCCTCCTCTGAAGCAGCTGAACAAGGGACTTGCAAAAGGGCAGATGGCTTGGCTCTGCCACACCCTGGAGATGCCTGTGTAAGTTCTACACTGAGAACATCTGCTCCTTTCCAGTCTTCACCACCACAGTCCCTCTCCATTTGGGGAAAAGGCACTGAGAGCTCTGGCCTCCACTGGAGCACAGAGGCACTTTGTGCTAATTCAGAGATATCGCCTGGTGCTGGCAGACAGATGATCAGTGGCACACGCATCCTGAGGCAAAGTACCAATGGCATGTTGTTGCTGGAACAGTGATTGCCTTTATTGCACATTTGAGATTTCAAATTTTTTAAAATGTGAGAACACCCTAGGCCTTTGTCTCGGTATCTTAATTAAAGCCTATATCAGAGACACCTAGAGGGAAAGATGAAATTTTTGAGTGAGAAAGTTGGGCTTTAAACTCAAATTTATCCATTTACAGAAATTGCTTCCTAAGATTCTCTGATATCTCATGTGTCCAAGGAACTTTCTTGCCTTATAAAATTAGAATAAGTAAGTCTGCTTCTCAGACTGCTCTGAAGATTTATTTTTCTCTTTTGACTCATCTCATTATTCCTTTAGAGACATGTTTATTCTTTTCTGCATGCCACTTATCTCAAAATGTTCTTAGACAACTTTCATCAGAATCACTTACTGACCAGGTAATTTGAATGCATACTAAAAATTGTTATAAACTACTTGATTAAATAAGACTCAGGTGGCACAGGTTTGGACACAAGCAAAAGTATTTTCTTCCTAATTTGAGAGCTATGTTTCTTAATGCCTCATGTATAATAATTCATAATCCAGAAATTTAGTCTCTATGTTTTAAAAAGTGCAACAAAATGCATGCTGTAACTGCTACTCCCACTACACATATGTGAAGACCTTACAGTTTTTTATATAAATATATTTTATTTTATTTTATTTTATATAGATAGTGTGCAATAAATATAAAATTAGCCACCTTTACAGATCAAGATGGTGCATTCTTCTAATGGAATGCTTGATACCTGTCAATCACTATTTTGAATACACTTATAAATAACCTTCCTACAGTTTTCTAAGGAACATGAGAATTTATCTGGCTTTCTTTTAAATCATCAACACATGGTAAGATGTTTCTTTGCAATACTTGATATAATGATAATTTTATAATAAGATTGGAGAATTTAATCACCGTTCACTGACAGTTGCATGTATAGAATCTAACTTCTATTTGCCTACTTTCCAAACGAACCCAGTGTAAAATTTAAGATACACTCTCATGGATGCCCACAGAACTTCCAGCAGGGAGAGATTATGAACACAGCATCAAGCCAAATCCAGAATCTATAAACACAGGATTAGTTGACTAGCAGTGTGTGCATAACCAATAGATTTATAACAGGTCAGCAGGAAACTGCCATCTGGGGATTGAAGGTAGATCTAGAACAGAAAAATAAAAGTGGGAGTAGAGGAAGGAAAAGGAGACAAAACAAAGCAGCAACAACTATTATTTTCTGATTCCGTAGCCCTTAAAATTAACTCAAATCTACAGGAGTGGTTCATTTGGGAAGTTTTTGTTTGTTTGTTTGTTTGTTTGTTTGTTTGTTTAATTCAAGTATTAGACAGTATTTGCCATGTTAAAAAGGAGAGAAGTGATTGAATTCTGTTTTCCATTTGCTTTTCTTTTCAGTTCTAAGTAAACCCAACCCTGATGATAATGTTCCACAAATCATTCTCAATCTTATGTAAGCAGAGAAGAGAAAGCATCTCTTCAAACACTAAGTTAAATGAATCTGTAAAACCAAACACAATACTTAAAGCATAAATTACTTGATTGAAAAGTTAAAGGTGATTTCATGGATTTCCAAGAAGGAAAATAGTTGAAGATATGTGAAAATAAAGATACCATTTCAGTACCTACGCAATAACAAAAGATGAAAAACCATTATTTCTCTGATACTTGGAGGGGGAAAATGTTTTCCTTTCAACTTTAAAATAACTAGTGCAGAAACTGAACAAATATAAGGAAAAAATCACAAATAAGGAGTGTTGATTTGAAAACCTGATGTATATGTCATCAATTCAAATTGCAGATTTATTTCACATTTAATATTCCTGAAATCAAGATGAGTCATATAATACATGGATCCAAAAGATCACCCTCAACAAAGCAGAAACTACCTAATTTCATACAAAGATCCCATTTCCCCACTGTATCCACTGGTGTCATGACCTATAAAGGAACTGTCTTGGTTATCATCCCTGATGGTATAATTGCATAGTAGTAACTCTTACATTTCAGTCAACAAACAAACAAACAATAAATAAAAAAAAATCATTTGAGAAAGAGAATATAAATCTGAGGTGTCTGACAACATTCCATTGACATTTTATGATAAAATTAAGAGGTTCCAATCAGAGGGAGGGAAAATATGAGCCCAATATCACAGAAAAAGTTTGGAATAGGAAGCTTCAATAATCATTGAAGTAACCATTAAGCTAGGAAGCACTGACAAAATCAACTTCTGTGGAACTCTGGAAACTAAAAAAGAAATAGTAACCAGGGAAATGCTTAAAAATGAAAGAAGTTGGTAAATCTTGGTAAGGAAATGATGCAATAATTTACTTACTTGCCATAGACATAATGACTTACGTTCTTGATACAGTTTGGTAGTAGCAGAAGGTTCAATATGAATTCTTCTATTAAAAATATCGTGGTTATGCTTTGACCTTCCTTTTTTGATCTGAGGTTACTAGCACACATTCTTGACTTTGGCTTGCCCTTCTAGGGCAGGAGCAGCATCTGGAGCTGGTACGCACTGAGGCATATAAAGACATAATACTCATACCTGAGTGGAGAAAACGGAGCACATGCTGGTGGAGTAAGTTACATTGCAAATCTTGGAAAGGGAAAAGATGAGGAGGAAAATACCCGGGGAAAATGGAGATTGGCTACTGATGAACAAAGGAAACCATCTACAATGCATGTTCAAGGATGGATACAACCTCAACAAAGACCTGAGTAATCCCTACCTTTACCTCTGGCTGGTCCCTGAATTCTGGTCAAGCAGAAGGTGAATGTGAAATATGTATCAAAGTGGTCTGAAAAGACATTTTTACAAATGCCCCAGGTCAGATAGTGTGAAAAGACAAAGATAATATTTTTGTTTGGTTTTTATTTTGTGTTTGCCTTGGTTACTTTTCACTCATTGCTGAGACAAAATACCTGATGCCCAAAATTAGGGAAGCAAAGATTTATTTAACTTACAGTTTTTGGAGGTTTCAGTCCATAATCAGCTGGCTCCAAGGGTGGGTGGCATGACACTGGGGTAACACTTCAAAGCAGCAGCCAAGCAAAAGCAGCCAGAGCCAAAAGGGGACAAGAGCAAGCCTCTTTTCCTCCCTTATATTGTACACAGAACACCAACCCCTCCAGGGTGGGTGTAGCATTCACAAATTTCCTTGCTTTTCTTTGTACAGGATGAGGATATTTACAAAGTAAGAACCCTGGTTCCCTGCTGAATTTCTCAGTTAAACGTCTAACTTTCTCAAATAGATACAATGAACAGGTAACTGCTTGTGCTCTACACCCCAGGATGCAGAGCTGCTGAGTTACTTAATTAAGCTTCTAGACTTCTCAAGTTGACACAAGGTATAAACCATAACAGTGTTTGCTTTTTCGTGTGTCTAAAGGAATCTTTGTCAGGTTGCAAAATAACTGCTGAGACAATGGAACAAAGATGTTGGTGATCACTAAGTATGAGCAAACTTTTGAAATATCAATAAATGAATTAATGTAGTCCTTAATAAGGAACAATAGAAAACTGTAGGGAGGGGAATAGGAGAATTTAATTTCTAGAAAATTTGAGATTTTAATCCGAATTACAAAGCACACGAAAAAACAGGAAACTAGAGATCATTAATATGAAAAGAAGTAATTAACGGATATTAATTCTGAGTAGCTCAGACACTGAGCTATTATTAGACAGGTTTAACTTTAAGTAAAATAATTTAAATATGCACAACTTTAAGTTGTCTATCTTAAATACCATCAAAGAGCTAATGGAAACTATTGGGAAAGTACCTAATGGAAACCAAGAACACAATGTATGAAGAAATAGAAAATACCAGTAAAAATGTGAAAATTATATAAAAGAACATAATTATATAAAAGAACAATATATACAAAAGAACAAGGTGAAAAGTCAACAGCCAAAATGAAAATTGGAGAAAACACTCTGCCAGCAAATTTGAGAAAATGGAAAAATTATCAGCAAATTTTAGGACAAGACAAATAAAACTGCTCTGAGAAGTAGCAATAAAAATTAATGAAGAAAAATGAACATTTTAAGGAATTTGTTGGACTGGATCAAGAATAATGATGCATGCATTATAAGAAGCTCAAAAGGAGGAAAAGGTAGAAAAAGTATTCAAAGGCATAATAGCTGAAAAATTTCCAAATTTCATGAAAAACACAAGCAACTAAAAAACTTACTGAAATCCACATAGAATGAACTCAAAGAGATGCACAACAAAACACATTAAATCAAATCAATGGATGCTAAATACAAAAAAGAAATTCTTAACAGTGACAAGAGATTAGTAACACACCTCACATTGACAGGATACTCTATAAAATTAGTATCTAATTTATCATGATAACCTTGGAATCCAGAAAGAAGTTGAAAGACATACTTAATGTGTTACAAGAAAAAAAAAAGTCAGCAAAAATTCTCCAGCTCATGACATTACCTTTGAAAAGTGAAGGAGAAATAGACACCACCAGGTAAAGAAAATCTGAGGTCACTTTATGCCAGTGAACCTGTCTCAAGAAATGCTAAAGAAAGTAGTTCAAATTTAATTATAGAACACCCAAGAGTAGTTAGAAGCCATATATATATATATATATATATATATATATATATATATGTGTATATATATATGTATATGTATATATGTGTATATATACATATATATATATACTGTACACAAAAATAATTATTATTTTAAGGGCAGGTTTTTGGTTTATGACTCCTCTCTATGTTTTCTAGATAATTTAATACCAAATGCCTAATGCAATAATTTTAAATATGTATTAGTATTAATGAACACACAGCATGTACAAATGTAATCTACAACAACTATAAAAAGCAGAGATAAAGCTATATAGGAGAACAGTTTCATGTGCTATTGAAATTAAGTTGATTAAAATTTAAATTAGATTGTCACAAACTTGGGAGGTTAATTACAATTACTACAATAATAACAAATAAAATAGCTATAAGATGTACAGACAATAAAATGGGGAGAACGTCAAAATGTGTCGTTGGAGAAAAAAATCAAACAAAAGAGAAAGCAATATCAGAAGAATTGGTGAACAAAAATAAAATAAGATATATAGAAAACAAATAGTAAAATAGAATTATTTCCTTCTTCATTTGTATCCACTGAACTCTATTCAAATAATAGATAGACAGAATGACAGAAAAAAAAAACTATGATACCAGAGACTCACTTTAGTTCCAAAGACACAAATAACTTGAAAGTGAAAATATAAAGCAGTACATTCTGATAAAATAATAACCAAAAACACCTGAGGTGAATATACTAGTAATATAAAAAAAAGTGGAATTAAATGAAAAATTTAAAAATTGAAATGTTCTACCTTGTTTAAAGAGTCAATTCATCAAGAACAAACAATTATAAACATATTTGAACTAATTAACAAAGCCCCCAAGTACATAAAGAAAACACTGACATAAAGGCTTAAAAAGCAAACAATAATAATTGCAGATTTTAATATTTCATTTTTCATAATGGATATGCTATCTAAACAGAGAGTATTTGAATGAAACTATAGACTCACTAAACAAAAATATATAGAATGTTCTACCCTCAAACTATAAGAAGACATTCTTCTCAATTCTCCAAGTGTACTTGGGATAGTCTAAATGATAGACCATGTGTGAAGCTAACAAGTCTGAACATATTTAAAAAGATTGAAATCATGAAAAGTGTCAAGAAAATGAAATCTACAAAATACACAAATATAGCCAGGCATGGTGTGCATACCTTTAATCCCAGCACTCGGGAGGTTGAGATAGGAGGAGCGTTGTGAGTTCGAGGCTGGCTTGGGCTACAACACAAGCACAAGGCCGGTCTGAGTTACATAGTGCGACCCTGCCTCAAAAAAAGCTAGGGCAGGGAGTTTGGCTCAGTGACTTAAGCACCTGTCTGTCTGGCAGGTGCAAGGTTGTGAGTTTGATCCCTGGTGTCACAAAAAAAATACAATACAATACAATACACAAATAGGTGAAAATTAACACACTCTTAACCACTGTAATAGAACAAAGATAAAATCAAAAGATAAATTAGAAAAATTTTTGAAATATATAGGAATAAATTGTAACACATCAAAATTTATGGAAAACAAAGCCGGGCGTGGTGGCGCACGCCTTTAATCCCAGCACTCGGGAGGCTGAGGTAGGTGGAGCGTTGTGAGTTCGAGGCCGGCTTGGGCTACAACGCGAGCGCAAGGCCGGCCTGAGCTACATAATGCGACCCTGCCTCGAAAAACCAGGGCCGGGAGTTTGGCTCAGTGCCTTAAGAGCCTGCCCTGGCAGGCGTGAGGTTGTGAGTTCAATCCCCGGTGCCGCAAAAAAAAAAGAACATTTATGGAAAACAGCCAACTTACTCCACAAGGGAAATAAATATCTGGAAATATCAATTCTAAAAAAAGAAATACATCTCAAATGAGTAAACTAATTTTATATTTTGAAGAATGAATAGAAGAAAATAATGCTAATACTTCCAAAAGAAATGAAATAAGTGAAACAGAGATAATAAAATATCAAACACAAAACAATAAAATTTATCAATTAAACCAAAATTGTTCCTTAGAAAAAAAATCAACAATTGCAAATCGTCCACTAGACTAACAGAAAAATGAGAAACTTTATATCTTAGAAAATAAGGGTTAAGAGATTGTTGTGAACTATAGTACACTAAAATACGAGAAAAACTAGTAAAAATCCTAGAAAAAATTAAACATGAAATTATGAAGGAAAATATTGACTGGATCTATAACAAGAAATTTCATTAGTTATCAAAACTTTTCTAAGAAATAGAAGTCCAAAATCAGATGAATTAACAGATAAATTGTACCAGACATTCCATGAAGAATTAATATCAATTTATTTAAATTTACTGCAAAATAGAATACAGATTATTTTACTCATTCTATGCAGCCAGCATCATCTCACAGAAAAGCCAAAGAAAGACACCAAAGAATCGAAAACTACAGACCAATATCCCTTATAAGTAAATATGCAAAAGAATCTCCAGGGAAATAATAACAAGCTGAATACAACAGTATATTACAAACATTACATATCACAACAAAGTATGTTATAACCAAGTGTGGCTCAACAACAAAATCAATCTATGTATTATGCAACTCGGAGTCAGAATAAAGAAAAAAAAGATCACTTCAATTGGTAAAAAAGAAATACTTTATATGTTCTATCACCTTTTTGTGATCTAAATGCTCAAAAA